>JADWQK010001170.1:0-99933 GCA_017933935.1 Sesamia nonagrioides | reverse complement strand
ATCGTCTGTTAAAGGAAGGTGGAAGTGGTATGGAAGGTATCACAGAGACAGATTAGGCACAAGTAGGTAAAATGTATAGAGGATTATTCATTCCGACAAACTCAGACATCAACATCCTAATAATATAAACCAGATAAACTTCCGATTATATCTCATGCCATATTGGTGGAACATAAAACTTTTTTACAAAAAAAACAACCGACTTCCAAAAACACTACAAATTGAAAAATAACTAATTTCGGAAGTCGGTGGTTTTTGTATATTTGTTTTTAACACCGATTTCCGAAATTAGTTATTTATATTTTGTATTGTTTTTTGGAAGTCGGTTGTTTTTTTGTAAAAAGATTTTTTTTACATTTTTTAGTTGTGAAAAGTACTATGTATTTACTTGCGGTTAGACTGGAAGCTGATGCAAATATAGTTGGAAATCGACGTAATTTTGTTTACGTTAATTTTTACCCGCAAATTTGAAGAATTCCCTCGACTGCCTATGGTCTTCATTATCAGATTTACTGCAGATCATTATTTTAACCCAATGATGGGTGCAAAGTTCTCATCAATATAAATGAATTAAGTCCAAACACAAAGTAGCTACTGTAAACCGGTGAGGAGTACAGTCACAAGTCACAACCCATTAATGTGTAAATTTCTTATCAATACAAATTAATCAAGCCCAAACACAAGGTAGCTGCTGTGAATTTTTGAGGATTTCCTACGACTGTCTCTCGGCTCCATCATCAGATCTACTCCAGACCTTTATTAAATTGTATTGCTTTAAAATACTTAATGAAAATACTAAGAAATGCTCTAGTCGCCCCTACGATTTTTGAAAGTTCCCCTTGATTTCTCTGCTCTTCCACCATCAAACCCTGATGTCCTTATCATGAGACCACCCTGGGAATGTCCTCTTTCCAACAAAGAATTTTCAAAATAGGTTCATAAACGACGAAGTTATCCGCGAACAACATAACCTCCTCCTTTTTGAAGTCGGTTAAAAATAATAACTTCTTCTTAGCATGTCTATGCAACATTATTTTTTGTTTATGAGAAACCCGAAACACGTGTCCAGTATTTTTAAGTAAAGATTCTATGTACAAAATATCAAAAAGTTATTATAAAAAACCACAAAGTTATGAGCTTGCTATTCTATTGGGTTGTCCCAACAAAAATATGGTCAAAGCGCCGCATGGGCGGGTGAGTGCGGTTTGTTGACCTTTGGCGTCAGCTGTGGCGCACGGGGTAAGTACTATGATCTATCGTAACCGCTCGGTAACCACTCTGCAGCAATTTCTAAATGTATTTGGTAAAAAATATAACATGGTGTAAAAATTATTGGAATCGATTCAGTTGCTTATTCTGAACAAACTACAGGTCCTCAGGTTTCGCATAAACAATAAATAACGTTGTCTACAATCAGCCCAGAATTTAGCTATTAGTATGGCATCTTTAGAAGCGTCCATCAACTCCTGTACAGAGCAGACAACAGAACACGATGGGTCTTAATAGACCCATTGTTTGTAGGACAGCACCACATTTACACTCAATTATAACTTATATTGTCATAACATTTGGCTACAAAATAACAATAACATAATGGGGTAATACAACTCCCTACTACGAGTAATACTTTAGCTACTAACATCTGACTGTAACGAGCACCTAGACAGATTATGTACGGACGACAGCAGGTCAAGCTACCCGAAACTGTCAAATATTCCCAATCAATCTTGAGCCTTAATACTTTAGAGGTAAAGTTAAAAATCTAATAAAGAAATCTGACAGATGGAAGTAGCTTGATGTGCTGTCGTCGGTACGTTTGCATTATGATATATTTACTGTAAGTAGGTTTGTACAGACAGTTATACATACATGTCAATAAAAGAATATCTTACCTTGAACTGCATATACGGTGCTCTTATCAAACAATTTACATAACTGATTTCATAATCACTGTTTGCTGCTTTATTCTAAGCTCCACAAACATTGGCGTTGTCTAGAGGACGCGATACTTAATACCTAACACAGTGAATTGCATGTTGCGGTGGGACGGTGAATGATAAATGATTTATTTATGTACTAACTTTTCGCCAGCGGCTTCGCCTGCGTGGAATTCGGTTATATCGCGCTTTTTAGATTTCCCTCGGGAATATCAATATTTTTTTCGATAAAAGGTAGCCTATGTTCTTTCTCAGGATCTAAAGATTGTCTGTGCCAAATTTCATCAAAATCGGTTGAGAGATTTAAGCGGGAAAGCGTAACAGACAGACAGACAGAGTTACTTTCGCATTTATAATATTAGTATGGATGTTAGTACGAACACTTTTTATAAGTCAATGTCAACAGAACTCATCTAGCCTACAGCCTAACTGACTACCTTGAGAAGAACGGGCGAAACAAACTCAGAGGTCACACTCTTTTTTAAGGCCCACAAATAATTAATATTAGTCAGATCATCGGGGTCGGTGGTAGGCAACAACATCAGCCGCCGGCATAAGTTACCACCCACCAGACAAAATCTTGCCGCGAAGCGATTCGTCGTGTTCCGGCATGATGTCTGGTGGAGCCGTACGAAGGACGGGTCTGAGCAGTTGTGTTGCGATGTGTGCCGGGTACGATGTGCCTAATGTTGTTGTGTCGGGAGTTTGGTCATGGAGCGTCTCCAGATCAATCACCCTCTGGGCCAGCATCGTTGGTAGTGTTGTTGGGTTAAACATTGCATCATCTCGCTCAACTGCCGTCTTCCTTCCTATTCACTCAGTTTTTTTGAGTGAATAGGCTTAATAAGCTAGTGCGCTTTACCATCAACCATTGCATCACTGCTGACCATCAGGCGGGATTGCAGTCAAGCACTAGTTTATAACTAATAAAAAAAAAATCATATGAAGACCATGCAAAAACAGCACCTTAATTGCGTAACACACTATTGACATCAATTGGAATCATATTGAAGCATATTGCTATCCATTACTCCACATGTAGAAAACATGTGTCTGCTTAACCATGTAAATAGCGCAATCAATTATCATCATCATCAGCGTTAATCCCAGTCGCATCCGAAGCGTTTTTCAGCTTTAGAGTCTGGGGTCCGCTTTACCAGTCTAACTGCTGATTTTGGCTAAACTTCGATATTTTCCGTGAAGCGACTGCCGTCTGATATCCACAACCCGAAGGCGATATCGCAGCATTGCAGTTTGACCAATTGTTGGACTTTTGAGGGCTCCAACAACCCGTAACGACTGCCATTAAATGTTCGTATGGCGGCGCAAATAAATGTTGATGATATGTCAAAATGAAACCCATTGCTATTATTTTTGATAGTGTTTTACGCAATTGCCCTGCAGGTTAATTGGAGTCATCCAGTCCCTGCACGCATTTGACAAAAATCGTGCAACTTAAATCAAAACCTAAGGATTTGACGAATAATACAAATACAACAAAGAAAGGAAGTTTGGGTGGGTCACATAAATTACTCATACTGCCAGACTACGACAAAAACTATAACAGAAAAAATAAAATAAGCGACCCAAAATAATCCTCACATTCATAATAAGTAATAGAGAGAATACTTTACGAAGTAAAAAAAAATACCATTGTATATATAAAATTTACCAATGTCAAGCTGTATAAGTAGGTACTATAAAAATATGGACATAAATAAAACAACCTAACATTATAAAAGACATTTTTAAACTATGGATTATAACACATTCATAACATGACAGAATGCAATATAGGAAATTGCGTTTAAGCAACAATAAAACACTACTGTATTGTTGCTGAAACCATTGAGGATGTCAATGGTTTCAAACTTTCAATTTCCAGAGAGTGAAAAAGTGA
The DNA here is from genome assembly GCA_017933935.1 of Sesamia nonagrioides. Classification (NCBI taxonomy): domain Eukaryota; kingdom Metazoa; phylum Arthropoda; class Insecta; order Lepidoptera; family Noctuidae; genus Sesamia; species Sesamia nonagrioides. The sequence continues at coordinate 96,096 of JADWQK010001170.1, read as the reverse complement.
ACAGTGAAAGTTTTCAAGTTCAAGTTTTTTTTTTAATCAAGTCTGATTTACACGGTGCAATATAATGTTATGGCATACAATTAAATTGATGCAACATTGCATCGTCTAAATGGTGTTTAGACAATACAACTTTTATTGTTGCTTTGACTTAATTCAAGCCATAGGCAATTAAATTGCACCGTGTAAATCAGTCTTTAAAACTGCACTTTCATACAACAGTGCGACACCAAGCATCGGTGGTAGGTAGAGACGTGCAAAAAGGCTGATTGGTGACCCTGATCTAAGTCGAGTTGGTCTCTAAAGCCTAGAGCACAGGCGTAGAGTAGCCAGCCTTTCGGTGTTCTATAGGATGCATTTCGGGGAGTGTGCGAGGGAATTGCATGATTTAATTCCCCCATCTCCGTTCCATCAGCGGACGACCCGTCGTACGGCTGGTTTCCACCCTTACGTTGTTAACACCACTACGATCCGGACGAAGCGTTTCGCCTCCTCCTTTATACCGCGTACATCGAGGGACTGGAACAATTTGGCAGCGGCGGTGTTTCCGTCGGACTACAATTTGAGTGTCTTCAAGGCTAGAGTGAATAGGCTCTTAATAAACTAGTGCGCTTTACCATCAACGATTGCGTCACTGCTTACCATCAGGCAGGATTGCGGTCAAGCGCTGGTTTATAATATGTAAAAAAAAAAAAGTATACCACCATAAAAAACGTGTTGCTAATCGTTAGGTCTTTCGCGCCCTGGGAGGGTTGCAATGATCTCCGTTAGGTAGGTTATGAGGCGGCTATCTACACTGGCATTTTAGAATTACACATCATTGGCAGAAACAGTCGCTGACCAGACAACATCCATCAGGACGGAGAACCCACCAGAAAAACACTTGTTATTAAAATTAAAACCGAAACATTTACTTGTAGGTCATACAAATATTTGTTCCCTGCGGGGATTGAACCCGCGACACACAACGTAGCAGCCGATCGCTCAGCCACTACACCAAGCGTGTCGTCAAATAAATAATGACAAGCCTTGTCGATCGATTCCATAAAAACCTCACCGTGATATGTTAGATATCTGTATCTGTGTATATTAACACATGTTATGGCCTATCACCGAAGTGAAGTAAGCGTGGAGTGAGCTCTCATTCCAAGTAATGCTAAAGGATTTTTAACACCCTTGCTCGTAAAGCTGATGTAATTCCACCGGTTTTAAATATGTAAAGCAGGCCATAACAAACGCGTGTTTTATCAAAGCAAATAGTTAAGTTATAGTCCATAACAGCATTATTTTCCATAACAGCATTATTTTCCATTTCAAGTAATTATGGAACTGATCGCCGCCGCACGGCTCGCGCTGCGCGCTGTTCCATATTTGAAATGGCAAATAATAATACTAATGGAGGGAAAGCAACAGTGTGCATTCACAGATTGAGTTTATTTAAAATGAACAAAATATAAAATACTTCTTTTTCTGTTTCCTCGCAAGTGTGTTAAAAAACGTCGTACGATATAACGTGCGTATTGGTTATAACATGCTCGGCTCAATTACACCCTTGCCTTCGGCTCGGGCTGAAATTCCGCCTCGCATGTTATAACCATCATTACGCACTAATATCGTAATGTACTATAACACTATTTTCGGTGGTAGGCTATAACATCGGTTGCCTGCAGAAGTTATCACCCACCAGACAAAGTCTTGCCGCCTAGCCATTCGTCGTGTTCCGGCATGATGTCTGGTGAAGCCGTACAAAGAACGGCTCTGAGCAGGCGTGTTGCTCAGAGCAACACGCCTAGTTAGTCGTGTTATTGGGCTTAACATTGCATCACCTCGCTCAACTGCCGTCTTCCTTCCTATTCACTCAGTTTTTTTAAAGTCAATAGACTCTTAATGAACTAGCGCGCTCTACCATCAACGATTGCATCACTGCTTACCATCAGGACGGATTGCGGTCAACCGCTGGTTTATAATCATAAAAAAAGTTTTCATGGCGAAATAGTTACAGAATTGCACTACATCGATACCGAGTGGAATAATAAAAATACTCACGTGATAGCTTTTCTCCTGGTTGGTAGAGACAGATACCTCTGCACCATGGTCTGGTTGACAGAATTGAAGCACGTCCAATATAAGAAGCCGCCGAAAACAGCGCCCCAGCCAGTTTGACGCTCGTACGGAGAAAAACTCCAACTGACAACAAAATACTTGATTAATAGTTTTTAGTTACTAATCTCAAACTAACAAAGACAAAGACAATTTATTTTGCAAATATGGGTACAATAGGGTGCTTGTTAAACGGACAAAAAAAAATTTTTTTCCATTTATTCTCGCGTCACCCATTCATTCTCTTCTATGATCCAAAAAAGTAGTAAATTATTTTTTTCAGATTATTAAAGTAATATTTAGGGGTCGCTACCGGCCAGCAAAATAAAAATAAATATGTATTTTTGATTAGAATTTTTATTCAGTGAAAAAAATTATAATCATTCTTAAATCATATAATTAGTAGGGAGTTATGATACTGAAACATTAACTATGATAACAACGTATTTTTATTTGTATTTGGGTACTTCTGTATAAAATTTCTCACAACTAAAAGAAGATATTGTTTTTGTTCCTCATCGTTGGTAATTAATTTGTTGTACTCTTCCATTAATGCCACTCCCCGCCCCGCCAAATCATTCCCTACTTTCATAGAGCATATAATTTCTCTAAAAGCTTTATAATCTTCATCTTCCTCCCAAAGAGAAGGATCTTTTTTTAAAAATGCGGATGAAATACCGAGAATTCTAAATAACCGTAAGATGTTGCTGGTAACAAAGTCTTCTAATTTTTTTTCTTCGATGTGACTTACATCTAAGGTAATCCGCTTAGAGCTAAAGTCTAAACTTTCTTCATTTCGTGCAATAACCATATTTTGTTTACTTTCCAATGAAACTTCGTCATCAAATAAAGAAAATGCAACAAGTTCTTCGGAGAGGTACCATAAATGCCCTAGAAACTTTGTTATAGCTTTTTTCGATATGGCTTTGTTTATTTTTTCAAAACTCTTGAGATCTTTTAGCAAGCACAAATCATTCCTTGGTGCTGATGTTGTACTAGTATTACGACTTTACGAGGCGATCGGGCGCATACTGAAGGTGGCGGGGGAAGAGGGGCAAGTGTAAATCGAGTGTTTATTGTGTTGAATCATGCGTCGACAGTTGAAAAAGCAAATTTTATCTTGATTCAATAGTCCTAAAACTATTATATGTCTCCTTAAAGTAATAAAATAAAAATACAAAATATTAAAACTTTAATGCTCGGTAGCGACCCCTAAAATTTGATTTAAAAATAAAATAAAAATAATGAGCTCGTTTTTTGGATGACAGAAGCGAATGGCGGGTTGACGCAGTTACTTTTCAAAAGTCGAAAAATAAGAAGCACCCTAGGGTACAATAATGTTGTTACATAAATAAAGGTAGTAAGATCAGCCATATTTTACCAATCGGCATGCAATATTTTATAATTGAGCGTTACAAACGTACATAAAAATTGTTGAATATAAAAATAAGAATAAAGAATTTCATTTTATTAGGAATATGTATTGTGGTTCTTCCCTTTGTATGCAATAGGAACATTAAAATCTTTCTCATTAAGGAAATCTAAAATATTATAATATACTTTACGAAAAAGAAAGTTCTGCAGTATTTTTTAAACAGTGGCAATGGCAGTTCTCTCCAGCTTTTAGGCAGTTTATTAAATATGGTCGGAGCCATACAGAACACACTTTTGCGCATAAGTGCTGTTCCCGCAGCCCGAAACTCAAACTCATTTATTGCAAAAATGGGTAATTGAGGTAATTAACATTGTTACATAAAATAGTTTGGCATCTCCATAATCTGCCTGAAGGCATGCAATTTTAATTGGCGTTTGTCTCTACTTATTGTACATTACTAATACTCATATAAATTGTATAAATTCATTCAACACAAAACAAATAACATGGGGAAAAAGGTCATAAAAATAATAAATGTCAGGAAATTTTGTCATGGACAGTCAATTCATGATTTATAAATATGTCAACATTAATTGTCCGTATCTATGCAAAATGGATCCACTCGACAAATTAAATTTCTTCTTTTTTTAAAAAAAATACTTTTCATACAAAAAAGAACCACCTTGTGGGAAAAATCATGTGGTTCTTTATGTGTGAGAATTCAGACCACTTTTATACCTATTAGTAATCCTTAAAAAGAAGAAATTTATAAACACGGACAATTAATAATTAAAACAATTCAATTCAATAACTAAAGTACCAAATACAAGGCTATAATCTGAACAACGCCTGGATAAGATAATAATAGGAGAATTTTATTGAAAATTATTTATTTTAAACTAGTTTTTGCAGCTTCCCCGCGTGGGTTTTGGTGATCATCTCACAGGCACGAACAGTTATGAATAGTAGGTTAAGACCAACAAGCGGTCAACCTGTATGGAAGTAACCCGTGTGGAAGCCATAGATGTAGGATTTCACTGCTTTACTTCCTATATCTATGGTGGAAGCAAAAGGAGGGTGTAAATATCAAAGTAGCACGTGGTGTTCGGAGGTTTCTGCCTACTCTCATGGGAAGAAAGCGTGATGTTATGTGCGTACCCATGTATGTAGGAAAGCCTACTGATAGGATAAACGCATAGGTTTGTGATTAATTGAGGACAGAGAGATGTTTGTTACTCTTTCACGCAAAAACTGCTGACGTAATTTGGAGGATTATTTTTTATTCCGAAATGCCAACGACCGTGACTTTTTATCCCGCCCAAATGCCCTTGGGATCAAAACTTCTTTTTATTCCGATATGTCCACAGGATCGAAACTTATACCAGTGAAACCGCGGGGACCTGTTAGTACATACGTAAACTAAACTAGACCAGCAGGGTAATTGCGTAACAAACTCATCATCATCATCTCTCGTTAATCCCAGTCGTAGCCGTAGCTTTTTCAGTTTTGGAGTCTGGGTTTCGCTTTACTAGTCTAACTGCCGTCTGACCTCCACAACCCGAAGGCGATATCGAAGCATTGCAGTTAGACCATGTTGGACTTTGTTGAGGGCTTCAAAAACCCGTAACGACTGCCATTAGATATTCGTATGACTACCGGGACCAACGGTTTGACATGCTTTCTGAGGCACGACCAGACCAGTGCAAATATTAATATTCATGCATACATATATTTGCACAGCGCGGGGATCGAACCCGTGCCTCCTTGCGCAGCGGCCGCGTTCGCTACCGCTACGCCACGTAGGCGGTAATTGCGTAACACACCATCATTAACAATGGGTTTCATTTTGACAGTTCAACAACATTCATGGCGTTCTTTACGTTGTTGATTTGTGTGCTTGTGTACCTACCATCTGTTTTGCCGCCCCGGGCCTCCCACTGACTACTGACTAGTGGTAGGCTATACCACTGCATAATTGCCAGTGCCTACATATATCTGCGTTTTCATTCATAACTACTAAACTATATTCACTTTGCCAAAACGTTTCAGTATTTCTCTTACTTTGGGCAAAAGTCCAATAAATGCATCATCATTGTCGTCATTACGGCGAACGTTACGCAATTACATGAATCTTTTTAGCCAGTAGAACAATGTTGAATAATGAGATGCATCAATATGTACCTACATAGGTGAACCGGAAAGTTTTTACCGATTTTTTAAATGAAGCGGTCACTAATCGTTTCTTATGCCACATTTACCCGTTTGCCAATTTGTTTTTGAGTTTGGGTTGGGTCTTCGTCCGATAACTCCTGCAATTCCGCATCCAGAATTTTTTTTGCTCCACCTAAACAGCTACTATCTGTTAAATAAAAATCCCCACTTTTTCATTTTCAAAACCACGTCTCACACATTTTTACACTTAGAGCATGCTCTCCGTAAGTAGCTAAGTACCAGCAAACAATGACTTTTTAAATGGCCTTTTCTTTTGATGAATAAGAAAAGCAATGCATGCCACAAATGTTCTTTGTCAGGTATGAAATTCGACATATACACAGAGTAGCCTTTGAAGGTTAATTACAGTACAATAAAATAACATTAAAATAAATTATTTTATTCCATACTAACGGCTAGCGGCATTTGTCAGAAAAACTGGCAAAAACTATCCGTTACATCTGGTAATAGTATCATGTAATCATTATGCTAATTTATTTGAGATCAGCGCAACATGTCCTCTTCCAAACTTTTTTATTAATCAACATCTCATCACCCCTTTCTAGCAATATAATCCACATAGTCCATCCATCCTCTTATAGCCAACACATTCATACTTAAAACATTTGTGACGACACTTGTCATTCTCCCGCATCACATTCCCATACGGCATACCATGACAACTTTATCATGACCACGTATTTATATCCTGTTTAGTTTACATTGATTGATCATCATACAATTATTACTATTTATCTAGTCAGGTAGATTGTTTGACCTGAGTTCCGCGAAACGTAAGCAAAAATCAGACGCCGCCCTAGATTTTGTGACATCAACAAATAGGTATTAGGTATGTCTAGTCATGCACATGTAGTATTACATAATACTGATATACACGTCATCCTTCAGCTTATCTTACTTTGCAGAAAAGTTAATGATTACGAGACCCTTCATCCTTTTACTTTCTATTGGAAATAGATACTTCTCATGCTGTTGCATTGCTGTTGTATTTCCTTGCATTGACTAGTGTTAACATACGAACATAACTTAGTAATATTCTATAGTATCCGTTTCTTGATAATATCGAGCTTATTACCTCTCTTAGTTTGACTAAAACATAGCACTGGTGACATAGATGTACAGTAAGGGTCAAAAGTGGTGTACCACTTTTGACACTTATTATTAGTGCAATAAAGTTCAAAAGTGGTAATGCCTTTTCACCCTTACTGTACAATGGGTACACCCACTGAGATTCATATTTTGTATCTGATATCTATGGGTGCATCTCTGCTTAATCTCTGCTTTAGGGAATACAGGCTTTTTGTTATAGTATGTACTAACTGTGCTGGTTTCACCCGTATACGGTTCAATACCGTGGGAATATGCGGATAAAAACTCCTATCCTATGTAATCCTGGTTATAAAACTTTTGTTTGTCAAATTTCATCCCAATCCGTCCAGTAGTTTTGCGTAAAAGAGTAACAAACAGCCATCCATCCAATAGATTAAACATAACGCAGGGCAATTGCGTAACGCACTATCAGTAGCAATGGGTTTTATTTTGACAGTTCAACCACATTCATTGGGTTGTTTACGTTATCGAGCAAACACACTGAACATATACAAACACAATGGATTAACAATACGCTTCAAGATTATTCAAATTGAGAGTAACAGTACCGTAAAGGTTAAAACAGTTGCTTGGTTCGATATAAAAAATCATCAATCAATTTCCTCGAGTCACAAGTTCGACACAGAGAAAACAATCGTGTGATTTATTTAAACAAAGATAGGTATTTAGGTGAGCACCTTATGTTCTCATAATTAATTGGTAATTTTCCCGTAAGCTGTCGGTGGAGGAAAACACCGTGAGAAAATCTGGATTTACATTATTCTGAAATCGAGCACCAGCAGTTGCAGTAGAGCAAACGCTATCATTACTATTATTTAAAGTCGCTTTTTTCTCTTTTTTATTTAAGACAAATGTTTTTATTTTCTTGTGACGCAACGGAAAAACGGAAAGTTGGAGTGATAAAATAATTTTAGATAAAAATTAACTGACTGGGTTCGAACTATTATAAGTCGCAGTTCGCGGCCGTTAACCACTGGGCCCTCGGTGCTCTCGAAATGAGATGAAATTCATTTTTATAATAAAGATATATGTATATATATATATATTTTTTTAATAATTATAAACTAGTGCTTGACTGTGATCCCGCCTGATGGTAAGCAGTGATGCAATCGGTGCTGGTAAAGCGCGCTAGTTAATTAAGCCTATTCATTTAAAAAACATAATGAATAGGAAGGAAGACGGCAGTTGAGCGACAACGATGACACGACCAACGATGCTGCGCCAGAGGGAGATGGATCTGGAGACCCTCCACGACCAAACACCCGACACAAAAACATTTAGTGCATCATACCCGGCACACATCGCAAAACAACTGCTCAGACCCGTCCTCCGTATGGCTTCACCAGACATCATTCATCTTCACCGGAACACGACGAATCGTTTGGCGGCAAGACTTTGTCTGGTGGGTGGTAACTTCTGCCGGCAGCCGATATTATGGCCTACCACAGAGTAAAAAGATCAATTAATTATAGATCAATACATCATGGGTTATCATAAGAAGCTCAATGCTAACATTTAACTAAACCCAAGTGCGTTTGTTCGTTGTTGTCGAGTTTCTACAATCATATAACTGTAAAGCCTGATTGTAGGTATTGTGAAAATCATTGAAAATAATGTAAAGTGGTACTGTGTTTTAATGCATACTAACCTATAAGTTTTATAATCGCTGAATAACTCGTATTGTGGATGATTTTGTGTCATCATCAACATCAACTTTTTTATCGTCCCACTGCTGGCCCTGCTGGGCACAGGTCTCCTCTCATGCAGAGAAGGATTGAGCGTAATCACCACGCTTGCTCAAAGCGGGTTGGCGATTTCAGACTTAAAGTCCAGGTTTCCTCAAGATGTTTTCCTTCACCTTCAGTCATTTTGTGTGCTCGCGCTTGAAAGGCAATCATATCTAAGCGACAAAAATTCGCAAATTGAGTTATATACACCAAACGACGCAGGAAAATCGGGCGGTTCAAATGGTGCATATAACTCTATTTACGAATTTTTGTCGCTTAAATATGATTGCCTTTCAAGCGTCGATATGTATACGTAAACACAGATTGTAGGTACTGTGATGTGATAACCAATAGAAACAATGTACTCGTATAAAGTTAGATAAGTACATCTTATGTGTATACTAATCATCATGTTTCAGAATCAACAGATTTTGAGGTCCAGCTTTTATGGTACTTCTGTTTATCTTTCAAGTAGTAAAACTGGTAAAACACTAAACGATTTTTTATATTTCAGTACCTATCTCTAGTGAATACCTTATGGGTACATAATTGAATATCAAACATTAAAATAATGTGCGGACGATAGGAGGTCTACAGCTACTACGGGATACCGCTGGATGCGGGAGGCGCAGGACCGGTCGTAGTGGAGATCCTTGGAGGAGGCCTATGTCCAGCAGTAGACGACTTTCGGCTGAAATGATGATGATGATGATGACACCAGGCCAAGCTACCCGAAAATGTCAAATAATCCCGACAGCTTTCGAGAAAAAGTTGAAAATCGAATAAAGAAATCTGTAGTGTCGTCTGTACTTAGTTACTGGTGCAATGTTAACCGTTATTCATCGAAAATAATACAGACTGTAGATTGTATTGTAATATAGAATGTGTGTTGTCTTTGATCTGGGCTATGAAATCAGGAAAATATTGTTTTTAATTTTCTTCATGTTTGAGTACGAGGCTTTTGAGGACATTATATATTTTTTTTTTAATTATTATTGTGTTTATTATTATTATTGTAATGTGCGGAATAAACAAAGCACGTCGCAGGCAGGCGTGTTGACCGCTGCGCCACGGAGGACGACAATTAACAAATATATTATAAGATATTGATTTATCATAATAAATGAATTCTTACTTGGATAGTTCAAATCTTCCAGTTTCATTGACTATATCCAAGACCTCCTGCACGCCGCCGACGGCGATTGTCCCGGCGGCCGCGACTAGGATTACTCCTATAAACATTATGCCCGTCTGCACTGAATCCGTCCAAACCACGGCTTTTAGTCCACCCTGAATAGAAAATAATATTATATTAAAACTTATGCATGTCATAATTAACAGTTAACGCATTAAAGAGTGAAATATGAAGAAAGAAATATAAAAGTAGATATTCAATCTAGTATGAACCTAAGAAAAACTATAAAAATAAAAATTGACTTAGTAGGTATCTATACCTATGTTTTTGTTTTTCTTTTTATCATAAATTCAAACAAAAGATTCATTAAAATATGCCTCAATATAAATGATTTTATTATATAGAAACAGTATTTTTAACGAACTCAAGTTATATTTTCAAACACTACCTACTCGCATATAAACCCCCTACTTAGTATTGTTCAGTTACCCTCAGATTTCATAAAACATCGACTTACTCGATTACGCTAATTTTGTTTACAGACGTGTATTTCCGAATAAATTAAGGTAAAAATATCATTAAAACGGTTTTTTTACATTATATTATACATCATACCAAGATGCCGAGAGTGTGTGCAAACCATCCTGATAACTTCTGTTATATTTGCGGTCAACTTACTGTTAAAAGTCAACGTCCTAATTTGACACCATTTGTTAAAAACTGTTATTTTAATTATTTTGGTTTTCCGGTGCGAAATTTGGACAAAAATAGTACTAGTGTTTGCTGTGCACATTCTGTCACTTTGCCATGGGCTAAAGAATCTCATCTTAAGCCGGTCGCAGTTCCAATGATATGCGCCGAACCGAAAGATCATGTAGGTATAAGATTGTTATTTTTGCCAAACTTCTATAAAATCATAAATAATCACAAATCAAATATACAGTATGTTAAATAACAGAGGGCGTTCCCTTAAACTCGTTAATATATATCATTAATAGATTAAAATAAAAATATAAGCATAGAAAAATAAGCATAAAAAAATCCGAATAAAAAAAATTCTAATTGGAAATAAATTTGAAACCTCCTGTTTTAAATCAAATAATAAAAAGTAAAAAAACTAAAACCCAACTACGACAAAAAACGACGCTGAAAAAGTATAAAACAAGATTTTCAGAATACTGAACTGAACAAAGTTGCTATTGTAGTTGCAAGTAAATGGACACAGTAGTAATGTCATACAATACAATTCTGAAGTATGCAATATTCACTATGTAGAGATAAATTTTCATGTTTGGAAAGGCGTAGTCACACGTACATATACCTACCTACCGTAGCACCTTGACAACGTGTGACTACGTCTTTCCGAATATGAAAATTTATCTCTACATAGTGAATATTGCATACTTCAGAATAGTATTGTATGACATTACTACTGTGTCCATTTACTTGCAACTACAATAGCAACTTTGTTCAGTTCAGTATTCTGAAAATCTTGTTTTATACTTTTTCAGCGTCGTTTTTGTCGTAGTTGGGTTTTAGTTTTTTTACTTTTTATTATTTGTACTATTTTGGAGTTAAAGTGTATTTGTGGCGTATAATATTAACAAAAGTTAAACTGATGAACTAAAAACTAGGTACTTGACATATTACATCTACACGCACATATAACAATATAAGCCCGAAGGCATATAGTGCAGAGGACATTTTTATGGGAGTTTTAGCCAGTTAACAAACTGTTTCCGCTTTCACCGCGTGGAGTTACTCCCAGGTTATGTCGTTTTCATTAGTGCATTACATATTCTATTAATGTTCACACTGCTCTACATTGCATAAAGCGATTCAGAGTTCCCGTGATCCGCGCTTTACTCTTATCGCTCATATATAACATCATTAAAGCATTCTTGTAATTATGTACAAGCATAAAGTACTCGTGAAGCTCTTTCACGTGATACCAAACACGGTATATTTATTTTAATTTTATATTAACATAGAACTTTTTGTCCGCTAGAGGGCGCAATACTAAATTTGGTGACAAGCTTTATAGCTCATAACTAACATAATATCAAGGCCCTTCTAATGGTACTGCAGTGGTCTTATTCTGATAAATAGTAAAGAAGCTATGAACGAAAAGATGTGAATTATATGCAACCAGCCCATGAATACAGGTAAAGTCACAAGCAAATGCTAGCAATATATATATATTCAAAATGTACAAGTAAAGCGCTTTGAAATGATACCAAACATGGCATATTTATCTTAACTTTATTTTTTTACTCTGTATGTTTTGTCCGCTAGAGGGCGCCACAGTAGATTTTGTGAAACCCCATATAGCCTATAACCAGCGGACAATTAAGACGCTTCTAATGATATGCCATTTGTCGAATTCTGATAAGTAGTTTAGAAGTTACGAGGGAACAGATGAACATACATACATACATACATACATACATACATAGCCTGTCAAAATCATAACCCTCCTTTTGCTTTGCCATAGTCGGGTAAATAGTAGTCGTCATGTATAAATAAATTGCGACGTTGCCGTCTTTCATGTTCGCGTGTACAGTGTGTTTCTTTTACATGTCAATTTAAAAATTTTATTGAATATTTTCATATTGGAAAAAATTTTAAAACATTTTGTTTTCGAGTGGAAATATTTTTTTTAGCATGTATGTATGCTATACTATTTCGGGTTAACGGGAACGCCCTCTGTTAGTTAACATACTGTATAATCACAAATCGAGGCACTCTGTGAAATCTACAGATTTGGATAGCCGATAGTCGTCTTTGAGCAGATTGTAATCTGCTCAAAGACGGCTATTTTTGTGTCGGGAGTTTGGTCGTGGAGGGTCTCCAGATCAATCTCCGTCAGGCGCAGCATCGTTGGGATCGTGTTGTTGGGTTAAACATTGCATCTCCTCGTTCAACTGCCGTCTTCCTTCCTATTCACTAAGTTTTTTTATGTGAATAGGCTTAATAAACTAGCGTGCTTTACCACCAACGATTGCATCACTGCTTAACATCAGGCGGGATTGCGGTCAAGCACTACTTTATAATAACTAAAAAAAAACCTATCCCTCACAGTGATGATTTACCTGTTCCTCAGCCTCCAGTAAACATGGATCACGTGACCGAAGAAAATGTATCCGATAGTTCCGATCCAACTTTAGAGTGTACTTCAAACAGAGAACCTCATTTTATAACTCAAAACGGTCTCAATGACTTGTGATTTGGATCTCAGTAAAAAACAGGCAGAACTGTTGGCGTCCCGACTACATGACTGGAATTTACTGGATAAAAATACCAAAATATCCATATACAGAACTCGACATACGCACTTCTCAAGTTTATTTTTTTCTCAAGATGGCAATATAGTGTTTTGCAGTGACATTCCCCCGTTGATGACAGAGTCAACGTTTGAATATAAAACACCTGACTAGTGCTGTTTATAGATTCCTCAAAGGTTAGTTTAAAAGCTGTACTGTTACATAATGGAAAGAACATAAAACATCTGACTGGTGGTTGTTTATAGATTCCTCAAAGGTTAGTTCAAAAGCTGTAGGTACCCTTCCGTGCCTGTTGCTCATGCTACTGAAACGAATCATATGAAAATATGAAATCACTTCAAGAACATATGTATTAAATATAAACAATATTACTGGAAAATATGTGGAGATTATAGTCGTGGTGGCCTAGTGGTTAAAACACCAGCCTCTAAAGTATGAGTGCGCGGGTTCGATTCCAGGTCAGGCAAGTACCAATGTAACTTTCCTAAAGTTATATGTACTTTCTAAGTATATCTTGGACACCAATGACTGAAGGTGAAGCAAAACATCTTGAGCAAACCTGTGCTCAAGATGTTTTGCTTCACCTTCAGTCATTGGTGTCCAAGATATACTTAGAAAGTACAAGACTTTAAGTCTGAAACCGCCAATCCGCATTGAGCAAGCGTGGTGATTACGCTCAATCCTTCTCTGTATGAGAGGAGACCTGTGCCCAGCAGTGGGACGATAAAAAGGTTGATGATGATGATGATGTGGATATGTGAAAGTAATTGCTTTTTTGCTAGGTCTACAGCTTAGATATACGAAGTTTTGTTGATTCCTCTGTGAGTAGGATAGTCGAGAGAAAAAAAAATCACTATCTCAAAAAGAGTGGCCTAAACAAGATGCTCTTATACCAGCAAGGTAATTGCGTAACACACTACCTATCAGTAGGAATGGGTTTCATTTTGACAGTTCAACAACATTCATTGCGTTTTTTTACGTTTTCGACCTGACACATTTTCGTACATATGAAGCAATAGATTGGCAATTAGCTTCGAAATGATACCAACTACGTAATAGTAATGGCGCGTTACGCAATTAAGGTGCAGGTCAACGAAATGGTTTTCACACTCCTTTAATAAATCCTGAAGATTTATTAATACCATTGCATATCAAACTCAGACTAGTGAAAATTTTTGTCAAAGCTATACCTAGATAAAAATCATATATACGGTGGAATTGAGTAACCTCCTCCTTTTTGAAGTCGGTTAAAAATGGAGATGGTTTTTGTTACTTGAAACAAAAAATCCCAAAAATCTGTGTTGACAAAATAAAAGAAGGAACTATTTGTAGGGCCACAAATAAGAGACGTACTGATTGATGAAGATTTTGAACAAAAACTTAATCCGATCGCACAATCCGCATGGACATGTTTTCGAAATATTGTTCGTAATTTCTTGGAAACCAAACGGCCGAAAACTATAAAGAATTATTCAACAACCTCTCAGCGGCTGACAAGGATATGGGATGCAATATGTCGCTCCAGATTCACTTTTTTACACTCGCATTTGGATTTTTTTCCTCATAACTTGGGAGCCGTTAGCGACAAACATGGTGAGCGGTTCCATCAGGACATATCCAAAATGGAAGAAAGGTACCAAGGCAAATGGAATCCGAATATGTTAGCTGACTACTGCTGGACCCTCAAAAGGGATGTTATCATCATCATCATCTCAGCATTAAACCCAGTCGCATCCGAAGCTTGTTCAATTTTGGAGTCCGGGGTCCGCTTTACTAGTCTAACTGCTGATTTTGGCTAAACTTCAATATTTTCCGTAGAGCGACTGCCGTCTGACCTCCACAACTCGAAGCCGATATCGAAGCATTGCATTTCGACCAATTGTTGGACTTTTGAAGGCTCCAACAACCCGTAACGACTGCCACTAGATGTTCGTATGGCAACCGGAACCAACGGCTTACCGTGCTTTCCGAGGCACGGCCAGACCAGTGCAAATTTTCATATTCATGCATTGCACTGCGCAGGGATCGAACCCGCACCTCCTTGCGCAGCGACTGCGTTCTCTACCGTTACGTGACGGAGGCTGTCACTCAAATGGATGTATTTTTTTTGAATGAAGGGATGTACCTGACGCTAAATATTTATGAAAATCCTGAATAAATGTATATATAAGTTATTTTTTCTTCATTTAAAACATTTTTTACCGCTTTTGTTTACAAAAAGAATAATTGCTGTTGCAAAAAAAACTTAGGGTGATCGAAATTTTGCAAAAATGCAGATTCATTACTTACAGACTAGTTTTATTGCTAATATTATAAATGGGAAAGTGAGTTTGTTTGTTTGTTTGTTCCGCTTTCACGCCATAACTACTGAACCGATTGCTTCATCCCGGAAAAATTTGATATTCCCGAGGGAAATCTAAAAAGCGTGATGTAACCGTACTTCACGCGGGCGAAGGCTAGTACAAAATAACCCATTCAAGAACATTTAACTTTCATTAAGGTCATTTTTAACTATCACTGTTATTTTTATAGAAGCGATAATGAAATCATTTTCTCTCCTTGGTAACCACTCAGGCATAAGAACAATCTCAGACACTAACATAACATCATTGTCACGTGTTTAATGGCAATTAGCCATACAAGATCAGATAACTTATACCGAGTTATTTCTTAACTTCATTTAAAGCTAGCATATGAGAATACCAGCGTAACCTACATTCATCGCACCTTGTTATTTACCTATACAATTAATGAAAATACCGACAGTACTAGATCAAGGAAACGATTACCTATAAATACTAGAATCTAATTTATAACTGTGTCTTTACATACCTATGTTTATTTTTATACAACGTTATTTTATGTTTATGCGAAACCTGAATATAATTTGTTCAGAATAAGCAACTGAATCGATTCCAATCATTTTTGCACCATGTTATATTTGTTCCCAAATACATTTAGTGTAAGACCGCAGAGTGGTTACCGAGCGATTACAATAGATCATAGTACTTGCGCCCCATGCCACAGCTGACGCAGAAGTCAACGCCGGCGCTCGCCCGCCCGTACGGATGTTTGACCATATTTTTGTTGGGACAACCAAGTAGAATAGCAAGCTCATAACTTTGTGGTTATTCATTATATCTTTTTGAAATTTTGTACATTCTTTACTTAAAAATACTGGACACGTGTTTCGAGTTTCGCATAAACAAAAAAAATAATATACCATAATTTTGTATATGTTAGAATATTCTCATAATTATTGTTCAAATTAATTGACTTCTTTTTGAGATTATGTAATGTTTTTGTCTCCTTTACTCTTTCACACACTCTCTACATCTGAAAGAAATTTTGTTGTGAAACAAAACATCACCAACAGATAATTAAAAAGTACAGACGATAGAGCACACCAAGCTACTACAATCTGTCAGGTTTCTTTATTAGATTTTCAACTTTATCTATAAAGCGTTAAGACTCAGGGTTGATGGGGAATATTTGACAGTTTCGGGCAGCTAGACCTGCTGTTTTTTTTCTACTTCAATTCCTACTCATCATAAGTCCTACATAGACATACACATCAAAATAATACGAGCTAAACTAAAATGGAGTGTAAAAATAACTAAATTCTACTCACTAATACTGTATACAGGCCACATATTGTAACCATAGCACCAGCTACTGCAAATACACTGAAACCCGTCACTGAAAATAAAATTAATGAAATGAAATGCCATACAAAAACAAAGAAAAAAACATAAATAAGTACAATTACAACGTAAAAATATAATCTAAAATAATAATAAAAATGTGACTTACATTGATTAAACGCTAATGCAGGAACAAATACTATCATTGGCAGGAACAGTACCTGAAACAAATAAAATAATTATCATAATCAATAAGTACCAAAAAATAGAAGTACAAAAACATGTAAGAAGTAGTAAATTAGATTCTGAACTCTTTAGCCGAATCATGTATTATGAAAAATCGCTTTGCAGACCGAAAAAAGCAAGTGAAATTTAATTAAATGGTGAATATTACACTAATATTATAAAGGTTACGAAAGTTTGTGTGCATGTGTGTGTTTTTGTATGTTTGTTTTTTCTACACGCTTAAATGGCTGGACCAATTTTAATGAAGTTTGGCACACAGATGAGTTATAACCAGGATTAACACACATGATAATTTTTAGCCGGTTTATCCCACAGAAAAACTTATGCGGGTGAAACCGCGGATCGGACCAGCGTGTGTGGGTAGCTCCCGCACGCGCATTGCACTGGTCACCACGTCTGAGGATTACTCCGGTACCCGGGTAATCCTCCCTTGGCGCGGAAACCGGCCAAAATTAAGCCGGTAAGCCCTGAGAGTGGCACGGAGTTAGATCTTCGGGCCGATCCCGTGCCACTCTCAACGCAGGGCTCGAGGGGAACCTAGTGGTTTTAGTGGGTATTCCCAGCTCCGGCTGGGCGAGCCCCACACACGCCTGTCGCCTACCTAGCGGCGGGTAGGTTCGTAATGCATTTCCACTCGTAAAAAAAGAAAAAATGGTACCTACTCATAAAACTAACTAGTTTATCTCTTTTTAACTATAGCAGGGAGTACGAATGTGAGATTGGAGTGGTATGGTTGCAGAGACATAAATAAAATATGCACCAACGTAACTAACACTTCTTCTTTCTTCTTCTCATCCTATAGAGGTTCACTGCTGGACAAAGGCCTCCCCCAAGGCTTTCATTCCATTTGGGGCATTGGCATAATCCTCACGCAGCAGGCGGGGTTGGGTTGATCGAAGACTCTTAATTGCAATCAGTCGCAATCGTATATTGTATAGTAGGTATGAAAGTGGAGCATTATACAGTATGTTAAATAACAGAGGGCGTTCCTTTAAACTCGTTAATATATATCATTAATAGATTAAAATAAAAATATCAGCATAGAAAAATAAGCATAAAAAAATCCGAATAAAAAAAAATTCTAATTGGAAATAAATTTGAAACCTCCGGTTTTAAATCAAAATAGTAGTCGTCATGTATAAATAAATTGCGACGTTACCGTCTTTCATGTTCGCGTGTACAGTGTGTTTCTTTTACATGTCAATTTCAAATTTTTATTGAATATTTTCTTATTGGAAAAAATTTTAAAACATTTTGTTTTCGAATGGAAATATTTTTTAGCATGTATGTATGCTATACTATTTCGGGTTAACGAGACGCCCTCTATTTAGTTAACATGCACAATATTAAATCAAATTAAATCAAATATAGATATCGAAGTTTAGCCAAAATCAGCCGTTAGACTGGTAAAGCGGTCCCCACACTCCAAAGCTGAGAAAGCTTCGGACGCGACTGGGATGATGTTGATTCAATAGTTTTTGTTGATGTTGATTTAATAGTTCGAGAATGCCGTACGCTGGAAGCTTACTCAAAAGGCCGTCCATCCATCTCTAATTATAATTAAGTACTTTATATAGAAGAATTTGGCAGGTCAAGCTAGACAACAAAAAAGGCAGTGGTCCACTTTTATTAGCCCTGGACCAAAAGAGCTGGAAGTCATGGGAAGAGGCCTTTTCCCAGCATTGGGATGATACAGGCTAACAGTAACAGAAACTTCATATTGATTCATTATTTCTGCGGCCTCAAATAACAACTAATTATTCTGTTGCTTGAACACGGTACGGTATGTCCGCATTCTGCTGTAATTAGCTATTGTTTATGTCATCAATTTGTTTGTACCGACTTTGCTAGTCTCTCCAAAGGTACAGACGACAGCACATCAAGCTACTATATATAATCTTTCAAATTTCTTTATTAGATATTCAATTTTATGGCTAAGCATTAAGGTTTAAGGTTGATTGGGAATATTTGACAGCATCTGGTAGCTTGACCTGCTGTCGTCCGTACAAAGATTGCTAATGTGTATCGATAGTAATTACGAGTTATGTACTCGTAATTACACGTAATCGACGGTGATGTAACCTTTGCTAGATTAAATTAATAGAAGAACTCGGTGGTAGGCCATAACATCGGCTGCCGGCAGAAGTTACCACCCACCAGACAAAGTCTTGCCGCTAAGCGATTCGTCGTGTTCCGGCATGATGTCTGGTGAAGCCATACGGAGGACGGGTCTGAGCAGTTGTGTTGCGATGTGTGGCGGGTACGATGCGCCAAATGTTGTTGTGTCGGGAGTTTGGTCGCGGAGAGTCTCCAGATCAATCTCCCTCTAGCGCAGCATCATTTGGTCGTGTTGGTCTTGGGTTTAACATTACATCACCTCGCTCAACTGCCGTCATCCTTCCTATTCCTTAGATTTTTAAGTGAATAGGCTTAATAAACTAGTGCGCTTTATCATCAACGATTGCATCACTGCTTACCATCAGGCGGGATTGCAGTCAAGCACTAGATTGTAATTATTAAAAAAAAAAGAACTTGTTTTTGAGTAACATATTTTTTATGAAAACTTGGTATGTAAGAACAGCCGCACAACATGATCATGCTTGCCACGGTAGGTCCGTGGATAAATACTCATATTTACATACCATACCCGCTGTTGGCCTCGGATAACGGCGGTAACGACAAAATCAATCCATCAATGACTAATGAAACTGTCAAACATCCATCTGAGAAGAAGACTGATGGATCTTTGACAGTCTTTACCGGTCATCAGGACCCCGAAAGTCAAACGGCGGCAGTTGAGCGAAGTGATGCAATGTTAAACCCAACAACACAACCAACGATGCTGCGCCAGAGAGTGATTGATCTGGAGACCCTACACAACCAAACTCCCGACAAAACAACATTTACATAACAAACGGCACACATCGCACAACACAACTGCTCAGACCCGTCCTCTGTGCTGCTTCACCAGACATCATGCCGGAACACGACGAATCGCTTGGCGGCAAGACTTTATCTGGTGAGTGGTAACTTCTGCCAGCAGCCGATGTTATTGCCTACCAACGAGATAAATCGATCCGATAAAAATCTGACTGATCGATTCCGTTAAAATCTCATCGTAAAGGGATAGATGAGGTGAGCTAAGAGTGAGCAATCAATAGTGTCAATCCCTAGAATTTGTTGGAATGTCAGCTCACTCAACGCACTCACTCACTCACTAGTCACTTCACGGAAGTTTTTACGGTAAGGAGGTTACAGAATCACACTACTGATATACAATATGTAAAAAAAATCTTGTCCGATCCGTGAAGGTATTGTTAGGTATCGATAACTGATTCTACTAATGCCCACAAAGTCGGGCTAAACTTAAAACAAAATCCCCTAAAAATATAAATATTATTTCGCAAAAGTTAAGATTATAATACCGTCAAATAGTGTTTGTCACTTTTAAAAATCACAAATTTTTGGGAGTAGGAATTAATTCATGGAAAAAAAGATTATTTAAAAAATTCATTGACTGTAACTATGATGATTATGTAAATTCATATTTATTTGGTCATGTGTATACCTAAGCTATAGCTGTTATTATCAGCACTTACAGGTCGGACAGGTTTCTTTAGGTACATATTGCTATATTCAGCTGGTGGATCTGGATTTAGTCCATAATCCCTAATTTGTAATTCATAAATTCGTGCCATATATTTTTTTCTGATTACCTCTTGTTACTTTTCCAAAACAACGGACAGTAACGTCATAAGTGCTAAGTACTTAACGCACGTTTATGCTGAATGCTGTGACGTCTTTGCAATTTAATGTAGCGAAGCAATTCAACGGTCACTTCACCTACATTTTATACATAAACGTAGTCATTACGCGTGCTTATATTTCCCAAGTGGTCAATTGACCATTGTAATCCTTGAGTAGATTGTGTGTGTGTGTACAGTTCAGTTCAAATTGCCTAGATCAAAGTCCAATCACAACAATAAAATAACCTTGTCTGACTGAAATTCTACTGAAATTGAAATAGATTTTTGAGTAATTCTTCATTGATGTAGAAAATAAAAACTCGTCGTCTGTGTGAACGCCCACTTTCTACGCTTATGAAAGTTGTTACATCAACGTCAATACCACTTATACGTGTGCCGAATTTATTAACAAGATAGGCGATACTTCCAATTAACTTCATGCGCATATATTTACTTAATTACATAACTGACAAAGCGACATATTTGTACATAAACATACAAAATTGACAATCTTGAAGTTAATGCTGTTAAATAAAGAAGTGAAATGTGGCCATGACAAGTATTTTGGGCACAAAATACTCCTCCCATTCGGCGTCGGCAAAATCTCTAGTATTAGTTCACCGGCTCAATCACTGATTAATTATGATGTGCCGTGCTTCTCCGAGGCTATGGCGGCCTGGAGATGGAAACTCGCTTGCCCGAATACAGTTCCACCAGATACTTTCATCTTCCCAAAGCCGGTGGAAGGAGCCACGCTGCAGAGTAGTAGGTACAGACCAATTTTCTTGACTAGTCTGTTACCTACTGATGCGGAGCTTGTGCGCCTGTAGGCTATGGGAAAGCGGGAATCGGGTCTTTAGCTTCATGCACCATCTTCGTCGAACATAGGCACTTTGATCTTTAGTTTACTATACCTACACTAAAACCATCACTTCGTATGTTTATTTCAATACATACAAAAATCAGACATCTGCAGAGTGTAGTATTATTCCAATACCGTTAAATCATCTCCACATTTCTGGTATTGTTGTCCTATTATTTCCGGATATTCATAACTTTGTACGCACTGAAGACAGCTTCGCTGTGTGTATTTAACACATTGAAATAAAAATTGACCTTTTTCGGCAGTATGCGGAAGCAATCCATTTATGCTCTTAAATAATGCAATTTTCGTCGAGTTAACAAATTACATAGATTGTCATTGCTTTTCTAACAACAAAATCATGGCTACATATGGTCCTAGAGCTGGCTACACGTTGCTTATTGTCGTCAACCAAGCGGCGCGGTTCCGTTAATGTGGAACAGACAATTGATGTTGATTTTGTTCATACGAACCGACACCGCATGGTCAAAGTCCGATGTGACAGCGGAGCGAACGACCTTACTTATACTAATAAGAATTGCTGATTTTAAAGCAACTAACCAACTACTCGTACTCAACCGAGGTTAATAAATCTGATGTCTTCGGCATGAGATACATTTATACATATGTTTATTTTAACAGTATAAACCTGTATTAGTAACAGTCACATAGCATAGGTAACACTACAGGTATTTTTTGCGATACCTAAACTAAATCATTCTACAGATAACCATAGAAAATAAGAATTGAAGGTCCAAACGTTCCTTTCAACCTTCAGTTATTAAAATGTCGAAATAATTTGGTTTCTGTGAAGTTTTCTTATAATTGAAAGTTTATTTTTGAGTAACGATTCTTATTGAAATATATTTGTTCAATAAATTTTTAATTCCAAAAATCACCAGTCATAACTTCGCTCCACCTCTGTCACAACCACTAAGACAGGTGTGGTAGCATAACTCTCTTTCATCTATGTCCTTTTATAGCAGATTCAGATATTTTTTTCTTTCAGAATCCTATAGAGGATAAACTATCTACATAATTCTAACACGTGCATAGAGCGTCTTTGATCTAGACATGCGATAATTAGCGTCTTTTAGCGTCAAATTTATTACAACCCTCCTCGGTCTGTCCGCTGCTATCAATGGTATCGAAAGGAACAATTAAATTTTATCAGTCCAAGGCCAGTCCCCATAATTAAAAACATTCAAGAACTAGTTGTAATCTTCTCTGGGTGACAATAAATATTAAAAATTTCGGGAAATGTAGATATTCATAACAGATTGAAACTGAGATCAGCCCCCTAATTTTCGTCAAATGATTGCGACTATTTGCGATCAGTTGGGATCGTTCGTAGCGCCCATTGCGGTCCAAACGATCCCAACCCTACTAGTCGCAATCATTTGAAAAAATGTGTTCGCCGATTAGGAGGCAGACTATTTGTATGAATAGCCTCTTAGACTGTGAAAGTTCTTAAAATTAAAAGAATTTCCGCTCTGATCATGTCATAAAATAATTTAGGTAATCTTCCACACCTACGCCATTGTAGACCACAAGTGTTTTGTCAAGAGACATTATGACTATAAGTTGTTTGCTAACTTGAGTACAAAGTGCAAGTGTACTTGTGAATAAGTTCCTCAAATTAACTATTTATTTAAACTTGTGAAAAGAACAAAAAACTTAGTTTGTAAAAAAGAGTTATGTATTTGCTTTAATGCTTTATACACTATAAAGTAAGTGCTAATGGGTTTTTCCATTGAGAATTTCATAATACCTGAGTAATAAAATAAGCGCGTAATTTTATGAACGTACTAGAACGACTACACGAACGACTAGTTTTTGACTTTTTGCTAGATTTTGAACATTTTAAATTACTGGAATTGACCGTATGATCTCTCTCCGATTCTATCGTATGGCGAATAATGACTAGTTTTAGACATTAGTTTGTCGCCGAGATGCGACTAGATTCTGAACACTCTAAATTACTGGAACTGGCCTTTATGATCTCTCCCCGGTTCTATCATATGGCCATCCGCCATAGGGAGCAAGAGACGTCGCAGTATGAGAATGGGAAATGAAAGAGTGCATCTATACTAGGGTTGTAACGGAGCTTCGCCTCCGCTTCCGTTACTGCGGAAGTTCCGCAAGAAATCGTATCTTCGCTTCCGCCTCCGCCTCCGCACAATTTTTGCGGAGTTATAACGGAGGTTTATTTACGTATTTATAAAATAAATAACGCGTAAGCTGCGACGCTCGATAACCGTCCGGCCGCGTTTGAGCGCGAAATGGTCAATAATATAATCAACCAGTGTGAGGCGGGAATGAGGCAAACAAAATTTGTTTCTCCTTAATTTTCATTACAAGAAGGTAATATTTTTTTTTACCAAGTATACTAATATTAATATACTTATTTAAAATAAAACTTTTGTTTTAATTAACCATAAATTTCAATTTTTTCTATATGTACTTTCACCTCCGCCTCCGTTAACCTCCGCATCCGCGGAGGTGAGACTCGTCGCCTCCGCATCCGCCTCCGCCTCCGCTAACAAGCCTCCGTTACAACCCTAATCTATACGCATATTCTTGTGCACCATATTTTCCACGCCAAAAGCTGGTCTCCAATGATATGTAATATGTGTAGAATGTGTCAACATGTCCAAACAAATTAGGAACCGCAATGATATAATTCATTTTTAAAATCAGCGGTAAATTAAATCACCTTAAGTATCAACATTTGCAAATCATACACAAACAGATGTTTTATTCAACACTAATACCAACCTCTAGAACCGAAATAATCGTATAATTTAACTTACTTACCAAGGTATTATGTACTTCAAAGACAGAATATTTACAGTAACCACAATAATACTATTATTCCTATGCAAATTGAATTAAAACAACAATAAATGAACTTTAAATACCTAATTATTATCTACTTTTTCCGAGATGCCTAGAGGGTAACCTCGACGTCAGTAAAGGCTCGATTAATTACATCATTATTGATAAGCGAAATTACACTTCAATAGAAGTAGTCTTGGTAAGATGTTGTACTTCTTTTAACTGACACCGAAAAAATTATAAAAATAGGCCAAAAAACCCAGTCTGGATGCCTCTTGGAAAGTGCAATTTACCAGCAGAAACAGTAGCCTGGTACATCTGGAATATTAATTATACAACGTTATTATTTGTATATGCGAAACCCGAAACACGTGTCCAGTATTTTTAAATAAAGAATCTATGTAGAAAATTTCAAAAGATTATAGCGGTACCTATAAAACGCCAAATGGAACATCGCGTCATAGTGACGTCACACGAATTCTACATCTCGCAATCAGAGTTTATCGTGCAACTAGCATAGGTACATACAAATCCGCAAATTCAAGCATTGGGCAAGTACCCGCCAGACATAACACCAGTTTGGTCGGAGGATCCTCCCTTTTCAATGGAGGATGAACAGTGAACCTTACTCCCTGTACCTCATGCCTGCATAAAGATATCATGAAAAATCACAAACTTATGAGATTGTTATGGTTGTCCCAACAAAAATATAGTCAACGCACCGCTCGCTCTCCCGCACCAGCAGCGGCGCAGCGTCGTCTTGCGTTTATTGATAACTTCTGTCTGTTTGTTTATAAAGGCTGTCGTAACGGTCAAGGGTAGGTACTCGTAAATTCAGTCGTAAGTGATAAAATAAAATGTAGTATAATTTACTTAAATCATGTTAATTTTACTTAAAAGGTATTGCACCCCTGCATAGAGGGGCGGAGGACCCTGTCCCGCTGTGCGCCTAGGACCACTATGACCTTCCGTGAACTGTTTTGTGCGCTCCACAAAAATCGTAATATGACTTGTTATTACGATTTCTGTGGTGCGCTCGGTAACTACACCACGTTGTATATTATAGCAGTAATCAGAAGCTCAATTATCGAAATTTAAAAAATCTTCAAAGTTCTACTTGTAGTTTCATTTCGGCGACCAACAAATGTCAAAAACTTGTAAAAAAAAATAGATTTATTTAAATGTAAAAGAAATTAGACGTACATATTTTTTTATTGATACAGACCGAGATCGGACTATGAACGTTCTTAAAATTACTGGTAATTTTAAAAACTTTTTTTTTACAGTCCGGAGTTCAGGCAATAGGGATGTATCCAAAGTATGAAAATAAAAAAAATAATTAGTCCGTCTTATAGATAATAAAAAAAAAATAACCACGATATTTTTTATTTTATAGAAATTATCAAAAACTACTGAGATATAGCGTATTAAAGTTACGGAGTGGGGGCTAATTATGTAACGCCGTGGTATATTTTGTACTACGGCGTGACGTCATTCGACATTTCAAACCAATATATCTTCCTAAGTATTTGAATGAAAGAAAAAATAAAAAATTCGTGTTCAATATTTTTTCATAAATTTAGCTGATGAACATAAAATTATTTTTAGAATACAACCCAATTATTGAATTGCCCCCCAGCTTTCGCTTTCTGATAATGAAAACTGCACTAAGTCCACTTGATTGACAGTCAGACAGTATCTCTTCAACATTCTGTTTAGCCAAACAAATCGCAATTTTATCTTTGATATCGATAGTATATTCGAAATCTATATACGTTACCTTCTTAGTACGTACTAACTACAATCCAAGCCTGTCCCTTGCTACCCTCCTCTAACAAAAGGTATAAATGTCATAATATACAACGTGTAACAAAAAGAGTATACATATACATACCAAGGGCATGGCATCTTTAGATGATATCAAACGATATCGGAAGGGTTTCAACTCAAAATAAAATACTCAAAAAATTGGTACCAAATTTTCGGTTTCGTGTTTCTTAAAATCAAATCATAACAAACGTGGCAGCACACTACATACGTTAATAACTACTTGTTACCCGTCACGTTACTTGCCAAAATCCGATAAATGTCTTCAATATCTTTGTGCGACTAGTATGATAGTAGCCTATCACAGGCGGTGTTTTTCCTCATAACTTCCAAACATAAAGAGATAGGATTAAAATACCCTTCCAATATCGTTTGATATCATGTAAAGATGCCATGCCTTTGTTATGTATATATAAACCCTTTATGTTACACGTTGTATATAAAGGTATATTTATGTACTTACTTGTAGTCGCTTAGAGTACGTGCTAAATAACGTTTATAGATTTTCTCCTAATGTAAAGAGTTATCTATGTAAGTATGTATCTACGTATCTCTGAAGCTGATAATTATGACATATACATGTATTATCATTCAATGCCCCTCAATATCCGGATCTGAACTGTTTTAAGATAAACTTATAAGGGCACGTGGTAACAGTTTTAGATGACATAATAATTATTTATTCCTGTTTCCTATGTATACGTAAGTTATGTACATAATTATGTAAAGAACGTAAGACCCTTTCTTTGTTTGTGAGTAATAAATAATAAATATACGTGGAATTTGTAAACTGTATTTTGAAAGACAATTTAAATAAAAATATTTTTTTATCAGGATTCAATCAATTTTGTTTGATTTTACCAAATCGGTAAACAAATATATCCCTTCATTTTAACTATTAGAAAAAATCAACTGAAAAGTTTATCAATTGAGAAAGATATTATGGTGTCTTTGTTCCATTTTTTAGGGTGTGAAAAGCAGATCATGCTCCTGTATGTCTAATTTTTCCCTGAATTGTATTCTCGCAGGTAAACCTATGATTGTTATGAACTGCATAACCGAGTTATCTTGTGAATGTTTTAATAAATGAAAGCCTTCGGAAAGGGCATAAAGTCCAAATTCCCATGGTGATTCAACAAAATAATTCTTACAATGATAGTACAACGATAAATTATGTATTTACCTTCGCATAGGTACTGAATTCAAAGACAATGTATGTAAGTACTAGAGTAATAGTGCCTACAGTATAATTAATTAAGCAAATGAACTTACCTCGTCGAGTAAAAACAATACAGATGCGCATGCGCGAACATTCTTGTTAAATCGTAGCTCTAGGTACTGAAACAAACAATGGACTTTTAGGAGCAGCTTATGACATAGGTTTACGCCATATTTATAATATTTATTGTTTGCAGCACTTACAATATACACCAGCGGTCGGCAACCTCTTGCCAGGCATGGGTTACAAAGTAGCAAAATAAACTCAGTGCAGTGTCTATACCAACGCCTAGCTCCATAAAGAATAGCCGTAAACAAACCAATTTAGGGTTATCGCAACTTAAATTTTACAAATCTCCTGTTATTTACATGATTATCGACTTTAACATGCTAGCTAGTTATTAACAATTCCTATTGTAGCATATTTTAATAGAATCACTAAAATAACACGCACAATAACTTGGTATTTCGAAAAACCATTAAAAAGTCGACATTAATTTTACGTGATAGCCCTACAAATAAAGAAAGATGGGTGAAATCCAGGTATTAAACACGTTTTTTGGAATTCAACCAATGAATAAAGTTGAGGCATTTGTCAATAAAATTTTGCGTATTTTAATTACATTAAAATCATCTGCATAACACATGCATTCTAATACTTTCTAGTACGGACTAAGTATAATAAATTATGTATCAAAAAAATTAACCTATTAGGAAATTAGCTTACATGTGTGTCCTATTTCATTCAAATCGGTTAAGCGTTCTATGCAAAACATAAATATCTAAACATAAATAAACTGCTTAGATTAGTAGGAAGTAGGATCATTACTTTTATGAAAATCATCGATGTAGAAAAGGTTGTTAACATCCGTCTTTTAGGCGTTAACTACTCGTTGCCTAGCAAATATTTGTTTACCTCTATTCTTTACCGAATTTGTCTCAAATATAGGTGTGATATAGTCACATGTATTTAATTTGTATTTGTAATTCCTCTGTTGTCTGATATCGGTAACACGAGTGCTTGAGCTACTTAGTACGAAATCAGATCAAAGTATGAGATGTTGTTTGGTTTTATAATTAAAAGAGAAAACAATGGCCGCAAGTAAGAGGTCCGCGGGCCGCATTTATCCCGAGGGCCGCATTTGCCCCGCGGGCCGCATTTGCCCCGCGGGCCGCATTTGCCCCGCGGGCCGCATTTGTCCCGCGGGCCTCGTTTGTCCCATGCCATGGCCATGTTTGGCCATGGGTCGCCCGCGACCGCTCATATACACCAAAGGACGCAATAAGTCCATAAAATAACATTAAACTAAAAAAATTGCTACAAATTTTAATCATCTTTGATGTTATTATAAATAAAGCGGTTAATCCGCTTTATTATAAATAAAGCGTGTAATTCGCTTTATTATAAATCAAAACTTTAATAATCTGATGATAAATTATTACACGCTTCTTATATTATTGCCCATTATATTACAATACAATGTTATTGTGTGTAATTGTTAATGTTAGTCACGGAACACTTCATAATGATATAATTACTTGGACGTTCCTGAACCTGAATAACCTATTTAATTAAAAACCGTTGCAATCATAGATTTGGAGACAACCATGTACTTTCTAAATATATTTTGGACACCAATGACTGATTAATAAGGTGAAGAAAAACATCTTGAGGAAACCTGGACTTTAAGCCTGAAATCGTCAACCCGCATTGAGCAAGCGTGGCGATTACGCTCAATCCTTCTCTGTATGAGAGGAGACCTGTGCCCAGCAGTGGGACGATAAAAAGGTTGATGATGATTCAGTAAATCTCCGTAGAGTATACCTATGTATGATTGATTAGTCCTATTTTTTTTACAATTTACCTATGTAAGTAGGTACAGACAATTTCTTACAAAAATAAAATACATGGCTAAAAATAATAGCAACTGTCCCAAGTATATCCATCTACATCTATTGATAATAAAAACGAATAACGATTCCATGCATGCTATTTACTCAGTGACATTAAACCCGCGGGTTTTTTGCTGCGCGAGGGCAAAGTCCAATACAAAACGGTTGTCATTTCGTGATAGATCACCTTAGCGATAAAATCTATTCGGACATAAGATAAATTATTCGAGCAAAGACATCTCGTTGTTCGGTCTTATTAATAAGTATTTCATTGGTATTCAATCTTAGACATTCTAAGATAATGATTTCAGTGATTTATGCTTGTGGTCTTTAAATTATTATTTGTTTTATATGCCTACCAGACGGGCATAGTTGTTTATTCGATGGTACTTAACTATGACATTTTTTTAGCTGATTCGTGTCTTTGTAAAATTATAAATGGGAGCCTTTATTTGTTACCATCTATTTTTTTGCTAATTCCTGTGTTTGTGGAATTATAGATGTGAGCCTTTGTTTGTTTTGTTATTGTTACCATCTGTTGTTAGTAGTTTTGTTCATGTTGTCAATATCTACATCAACAACAACAACAACAACAAAACCACTAACAACAATTAGAAGTGTAATAAGTTAAAAGAAAAGGATAGAAGATAACATTTTAGTTTAATCCTGTCAAATTAAGGGGATAGATACCCTCGAGCGGCCAAAAACGCTCATCTTTCAAAGTTTATTCCTCCAGAATGCCTTGATCAAAAATTTTGAAAAAAATATATTATAATCATAGATTCAAGCACAACATATTTAGTGTTTATTATTTTCTATACGGCCTATATTTACGTCAAAAGAAAAATATTTCTACACGGCATTTTTTAACTTTTAAATCGATATTTCTCTTAAAGCGCTTAGACTTTTTTAAATATTCTTACTCGCAGTAACGTGTATCTGTAAGAGCTATAGAATCATAGTTCTATTTTAAAATTGATGAAATATTTAATAAGAAAAGTAATAAAAATGAGTGTCCGTACGAGTTTCCGCCTTGCGAGGTTCAGAGGGGCTATATGCGGGACGCGGGCGCGGGTCGGCCGGCAGTCCAGGGGGGGCACACTTAGTACTTCATCAATTTTTACAGTCGACAGCGACACCTGAACTCTTGCGAGTGAACAATTTGGCAGCCATCTTGTCCCTAGGGTCAAATAAAGGTCAATGACAATGCCATATTTTTTCATTTTAATTTCATGAAAGAAGTAAGATGGCGGATAGAGAATCAAACAATTTTATTTTATTTAGACTTGTGTTGAATTAATGTAACAAGTGCACGTGTTAATGCCAAAATTGTGGTGTCTCTTCATGACGACAGGATGCAGATGGATAAATTACCATGGTTATGTGTTATTACAAAATAATAGGTATACTTATAAGTAATCCATACAAACTTTCAACCCCAAACTGTTAATTTGTGACACTTTCGGCTAATTTGTAATATTATTTCTGTGTGTGTCAGCTGTGAAGTTTCCACTCATAAAATAAATGAATTACTGAATACTTTTTTTTATTCATCTGAAAACCCAGACCTTTAATATACATAGCTACGTACGCATAGGTACGTAGCAATAATATACATAGCTACATATGCATAGGTATGTAGCTATAGTATACATAGCTACATATGCATAGCTACCTATATCACTCACTAGTAGTTGTTCACGCACAAAATGTAAGGGGGCAGCACTTTCCATACATGCAAATTTTACCACAGAGTTGTCACTCTTTATTATATACTTACTATACTCTTTGCGGCAGTCTCGCGCCAGCGCTCGTGAGAGGAGGCTGTGTCACTTTTTGCTCCGTGCACCCTTGGATACTAATGTAAAGACATGCTTCAAAAGCGTAGAAAATAATAACGACGTAGTATGATCCAGTACAAGTCTGTTTAATTAATGATCAACAGCACAGACATCAGTAGCTTTTATACACCATTGAGTCAAAACACTAACGAATAGTCACAAAACTAATAGACAACGGAAACGGAAATTATCAGGTATTGAATAAAATTAAGAAAAAGTTAATAGTAACGCTAGTAATTGTCAATAATTGTATACAGATATTTGGATTAACCTAAAATATCGAAAGTTGTTTATATTTATTTATTTGAACAATGCTTGATTCAATAAATAAATATCCGATGGGCGGGAAGACTAATGCTCGAGAGGAATTTATAATAAAAGTTGGCGGTAATCGGAAGTTGCATCAATAATTCTAAAATTAATAAAATAATGGCCGAAAGACCGGAAGTGTACTTCCAAGTGTGATTTTAGAATAAACTAAGGTTTTAAAATCCTCCCAAGTAATTTAAAGTAATCATAATAAATTTAAATTAACATAAATAATTACGCAACTACGATCAATATAAAATAATTATGAAACTAAGTATAGCTTCATAGATGGGCGGGAAGCGCAAGCTATAACACTAAGTACTTCGAGTGCAACGAAGTATTTTTAGTGATTTTGTGTATAATTATTGAATGTTTGCATTTATTGCCGCGCTGGGACGCTTTACGTGATTTTATATGATGCTTTATTTTGATACTAGCTTTCCGCCCGCGGCTTCGCCCGCGTGGTGTTTGATTATATCGTGCTTTTCAGATTTCCTTCGGGAACACCAAATTTTTTCGGGATAAGAAGTACCCTATCATTTAATCCGGATTTCTAACTTTACGTCTACAAAATTTCAAAGCAATCGGTTCAGTAGTTACAGTGTGAAAGCAGAACAAACAAACTCACTTTCCCATTTATAATATTAGTATGATTCGGTTATATCGCGCTTCTAGATTCCTTCGGGTTAAAGTTATTTCTAAGTAGGGCACGCAATACCGGTTTACCGGTTTTCATTTTTACCGCCTTTTCTCCTTTCGTCTTTTTTCGTAACTATAAAATTACCGGTAAAAAAATATAAAACCGGTAATTTACCGGTTTTATGTTTTGGGCAAAGTTGTTCATTTATTCACGCATACGTCAAACTTTCCATTATATGTAATGTTTGACACTTAAAAGTAGCTTTGACGTAAGCATTTGTGACGATTCGTGTCATTCATTAGTTTGTATAACTGTACTGTACAACGACTATCGAACTCATGTCAAATTTTCCAATGACTCCAGAGCTAGACGAACGTAACCAGTCTTACTAGCTTGGCAGTGCAGGATTGAATACCGTATTGGTGGGGCCAGAACACTTATCGGTAAACTAATCTGCTTCAGGGAATGTGATACTCGTCCTAGAGTGATACGCTTTGTAAGGCGGGTATTTTCAGGTACAAATACCAACCTATCTAACCAACCTAACCTGTCAGGGAGCACATCGACTTCCTGAAGCAGAAAATGTACGGTACAGTCAGAAGCAAAAATATGTATACATTGCCAAGGCACCAAAAATATGTAAACATCTTCGACTTTAAGACGAAGTGCTCAACTTGAAGAGCATAAAATTGTAGCCACCGGTTCACATCATAAATATGTATACGCTCATTGCTTCATTAATTTATGAACCAACGCGTGAATACATGCTATTGATGGAAGCGTACATACATAGTATTGTTCCTTTCGTGGTGGGCATAATTTAATGAAGCAATGAGCGTATACATATTTATGATGTGAACCGGTGGCTACAATTTTATGCTCTTCAAGTTGAGCACTTCGTCTTAAAGTCGAAGATGTTTACATATTTTTGGTGCCTTGGCAATGTATATATATTTTTGCTTCTGACTGTACACCCAGAATCGCACTTTCTAAAACAATGAATGGTGGGTTTATCGACCAGACCAAGGTGGCTGACACTTACCTACTGGATGACGATGCCATGTGTTCATTCTGGCGCAGTATCTGTTTGGTGCCTGTCGCTTTTTGGATCAAATGGTTTTCAATGTTGCACGCTCGCTTGAGTCTGGTTCGCTACCTCAGTTCCTAACAACTAGAGTAACCCACCTGCTCCGTAAATCAGGTAGCACTGCGGAACCCAAAAATTATTGGCCGATCACTTGTTTACCGACCATCTTTAAAGTTCTTACATCCAATTTTAAAGTTAAAATTAACAAACATATTGATAGCAACTCATCATGTCTGCCTCTCAAAATGGATGTAGGAGCGGCTCCCGCGGTACTAAGGAGCTACTCCTTAATAACATGGCCATTACCCAACAAGTTCGTC
This sequence comes from Sesamia nonagrioides, assembly GCA_017933935.1. Classification (NCBI taxonomy): domain Eukaryota; kingdom Metazoa; phylum Arthropoda; class Insecta; order Lepidoptera; family Noctuidae; genus Sesamia; species Sesamia nonagrioides. Next base: position 62,665 of record JADWQK010001170.1, on the reverse strand, counting down.
GTTCCCAAAAGGATCTATCGACAAGTTGAATAGTTTTTTTTTTTATATTGCCTTTCACGGACACCAGCTCCTCACATATGTAACAAATACTAGACTGAGTAATTGTACGGTTTTAGCTATAAACAAAACATTGTGAGGAGAAATAAATGAATAATAATAATTATTATTATATAATAAGGCCTATTATGACTTGGTGCCACATACAAGGCACATGCGGGTGATGGAGTTCTATAAAGTTGATGCAACTCTGCACACCATCTTGATGACGTGTATGGCTAATGGAGGACGGTCCTTCGCTATCCTGGATATCGAGATATTCATAGGAATAGCGATCCGAGCCAGGTCTATTCCAGGGCGATACTTTGAGTCAACTTTGATTTTGCTTAGCCTTGAATCCTCTAAGTACACTGCTGGAGAATACACGTCTAGACTATTGGCTGAGGAGAGGTGGTCAGGTTATATCGCACTTCCTTTACATGAGTGACTTAAAATTCATTGCTCCCCACAAATTTCAACTGAAGGAGCTAATGAAAATTACTGAAACTTTCAGTATCGTTATCAGGATGGAATTTTGTGTGGATAAATGTGTGGTCATGCATGTAAAGCGAGGAGAGATTGCGGCATCCATGGGAACCCAACTCACGTTCCGTAAACCTTAGAGCGCTCTCTGCATCTGAAACCTATAAATATTGGGTATGTCGAATGCTTTATACCAGTAACATTGAAACCCAACGTATCAATGTTACTGGTATGAAGCAATCGCTGAAGAAACGTTTTGCATCTCATATTCATCTTCGCGTCGCTGAAAAAAGTAATAAATAGTCTTCTATTAAGCGGAAATAAGGTACGAGCCTTCAACGGTTGGATCATCCCGATTTTATGTACTCTTTCAGCATACTAAAATGGACTCGGACCGAAGTCGACACCCTGGATAGGAGGGTCCGTTCGGTGCTGACTACAATTCAATTGCATCACCCACTGACATCGGTTATGAGGCTGCATTAGTTTATACCCCGCGAAAAAGAGAAAGTTGAAGCTTTTTAAATGGTAAGACCCTCCACAATCGCGAGATATGCAGTCTCAGGGAATATTTCCTAAAAACCGACGTGGGAATGCATCGAGATGTGGTCGCGGTTGACAAGGGAATCACTCCGCTCTCCTTGCCTTGGCTAAAAAGAACTGGTGCAAGCCAGTATACCTACTTGACACTGAAGATCGCATTGAGGTTTAGCAAGCTACATTGAGGTTATTTCCGGGTTCTAAACGGGCTTGATGTAGATTTACCAGCATTCGTTGGCTGGCTGCGTTTTGAAAATGAAAATTGTCTAAATTAATCTAAAGGTGCTACATTTACGCTTGACTGCGCCAAAGAAAAGGTCATGGTTTTAAAAATTGTGTTTATATGCTCATTTTAAGCAATATGTAATATGTTCACTACCATTGTACCTTGTGTACTTATTTATTTTCTGCTTTAAGACTACCCAATCACATAATTAATATTTTGGAAAAAAAAATATAAATTTACCGTTTTTACCGGTTTACCGGTAAAAATATTTCAATTACCGTTTTTTTTACCGGTAAAACAAAAATTACGCTAATTGTATGCCCTATTTCTAAGGCCACACCTGTTCATTCCTTCAATAAAAATTAAGAACATCTCAAAAAAAAAAAAATCGTCAAATTTTTGCTAAGTACAAAACAATAATATTTTCCTTCCCTAAAAAATATATAATTGATACTTGTAATTTAATCCATATGAAACTTGATTAAATTTCCCCAATTTTTTTTTCTAGTAGGTAAATTAAAACAATTTCTTTTTTTCATTCTTTAAGTTCATTAGTCTCAGGTGTTCATTACCTAAAATTTGGTCAGCAAAATTTTTTAAACAATATGTATTCTAAATAATATGCACCTATTTTAGTCTGACCTGTGAGTTTTATTTAGATGATGGAGTTTCCGGGATTTTTTTTTTTTTTTGGTAAGTATCAATGGGAATTATACCAAAAACGCTAAATGCTATATAATAACTATAAATAAAAAAGAATAAACCGGTTCCCATTTTGCATTAATCATTTTTATAAATTAATATTTGTTTTCCCTTTTTTAAATAAAAGAATCCCTGCAACGCAGTATCGAAAACAACATAATAAAAGTAATTACCTAATATGTTTCACTTTAGGGCATGAGTTTTGATACCACGTAATTCTTTCTATATTAGGTACTTTTTAGACAGAATAGTATACTTTATAGACATGGTATGGCATTCTACGTTTGTTGCGAGACGTCTGCGCTCGAAGCAAGCGAGTAGGGAACGTGCACGTAAATATGATGCGGGGTGCGCGGGGGTTTCTGCCTAGCCCCGCCCAGATGCGCAAGGTCATCGTCGTTACTAATCGCCTTAAGATATTCCATAGACAGTTAAGACACGATTATAAACATGGCGACCAAAACGCGTGGACTAATTTGACAGGTTCAAACTAACATGTTATGTTCTGTTCCTTTGTAAATTAAATATAAAGAAAAACATGCACTGAACTTAGATTTAGTTTAGTTTGTAAACAAGAGAATCTGGCGTAATTTTTTTTTTTTTTCATAAATACGACGTACCTCATAAGACGAAGACAGCCTGAGTGTGCAGAAGACGGGCAAGTATATCGTGACTACTGCAATACAACTCAAGGTTACTCCTATCACTACCAGCCAGTACTGTGTACCGTAGTTGTATATCTCCGCCGGTGTCCCTAATATCGTCACCCCGGAGACGTAACTGAAATAAAATATTTGGTCAGACACGGTCTATTTTTAATTAGTTTTAAAATAAAGGCAGTTTTCTAGACGGCAAGTTTTTTTACTTCATCCTAAAGATTTATATTCGGATTCTTTACCATAACTAATTTATAATAAAAAAAAATATTATTTCTCATTAAAATACTTTTGCAAAATATTTTATCATTGTTTCATTTACGTATCTCTTGCGTACCCAAAGGTCATAAAAACCTCATTGAATTAAAAGTACATTTGTGTCATGAATTTCATGACTACCTACACGAAACTATTAAAATATACCTACAGTTCGACTTGAGAACCTCCGTGTTCTTTTAGTCTATTTAAACAAAATGCTTCATTGGATGTCGTTTCTCTAGGTCGAGAACAAACTTCATAGGACTACGTTTTCAAAAGTAGGTCGAAATATAAAAAAAAATAACTGTTGACTTCGATCTTATTTGAATTAAATAGATTTTTAATATCCTTTCTGAATACTGAAAAAAAAGAAGACAGCAGAAATAGATTAATAAAAATCGGCCCACACCACAAATATCTCACCTGGCAATAAGTGACATAGCAACAGGGAAGGTTGACAATGCCCTTCCACCAAGAAGGTAGTCTTTTACATCCACTACCTTTTTAACCTTCGAGCCGACTGCGCTATACCAAAGTCCTCCTGCGCATGACACTGCGCATAGTACTCCGAAGACTGCGTAGTCACCAACCCCGAAACCGCCTTCCTGCATTGTAAATGAAGGCTGCATCTTGATTGTGCGACCTGTTAAATAGTATCATTATAAGATGACGCCTGTATTTCCCGTGGAGTTGGGCAGAGGTGACGCACACATTTTGTCAGTTAAGTTTTATCTCTCACGCAAAGGGCCTGTGCGAGTCTGTGCCCGCAATATAACTTGCTTAACTTTACTTGATCTCTTTTATTTTAGTGAGAGGGTCCTACACCGTTAGTGAGTTACTGGCACTGACCTTTAATTAAAATAACCAATTTTACTTATACATTTAATTGATCAAAAGTCCCAAATGCTAATGCGTATACTCTAGTCAGCCAGTGCGCAGTAACTGGCGACTCAGTTCAAAATCGCTGACACGCAACGTTCAGTCTACATGGTCCCTACAGGCCTATTGCCATCAACTGGGTACCCCGAATAACGCTGCTCTTAAAACCACCCAACACCTTGACCTTGTGCTTAACAGTGGTGCTTCCCTCTTTTTTTTTCTGAATGGAAAATCATCAAATAACCTCTCCCGCTCTGGGCGGAGCGGAAGGGCGTGTCAGATGTTCCTTCACTTCCCTGTGCGCCAAGGCCATGGTTTCTTTTTTAGCCAACCCGCAACCCTGACCCAGGAGGCATCGGTCTTCGTGGACCCCACTGCCCGCCGCCCGCAAGCCCGCATCTACGGTGGCTGGGAGTTCGATGTTGTCTCCCGACCAGGACGTCTCCTGCGGCGGCTAGAGACGTGAAGGTGCTGGGATTCCCGCTCCCTCACGCGCTCCGCCTCCTCCTTTGCCAGCATCACTGCATCGCAGAAGGAGGTGACGATTGCACTGCACTCTTGCTCCGAACCAAGGCCGGACGCGAGAGACACGGCGGTGCTCTACCCGAGCCGGGTAGAAACAGCCGTGTACGGTGAGGCCCTGCGTTAGGCGGAAAGTGAGGGCGCCATGGCGTCTCTTCAGCCACTCCTCAAAGAGGGGACTTACCGCTGCTATTATGGCGTACCCAGCACTGGGTTACGAAAATCGCACTCTCCATGTCGCCATGAGATCCCCCGGGAGCTCTGTCCGCCGTACCGCGATTCCTCGCGTCCAAATCAAAGACATTAAAATTATATTAATCTCTTTGATCCAAATGTTCGTTTACTACGGACAAGAGCCGGTAAGAAACTCCACAGCTACTTTTTTTTTAATAATTAGTTTTTACAATGTCTGTGTGCCAAATAACAGTGGATATGAGAGGGCAGCATAGGCCTGTCAAAAAGTAGGTACCATTATTGTTACTACTGAAGAACAATATAGTGCCGTCATCAGCAAATAAAACCATCTGGTGCTTAGTGCTTACTGACCTTAGGCGTGTTATTTATGTGAATATTAAAAAAATGGAGGGCCTAGAATTGCTACCTTGGAGAACACCATATTTTTCCCGGAACGTGACATATATGGACTCTCAACTATTGAACTCGCAGATAATTTTGCTGACATGGATTTAGAAATGAATATTGCTCAGTTGGCTGACGCAGTTGCGTTTACGTCATTTTTAATGGATTTTTTTACGCTCTTGCATGTTTGGTAATTACTTATGTTTAAGAAAAACGTATTTTCTGATTCTAAACATTTACAGATATGAGCAAGATTTTTGTTTTTTATTCACATTGCTATAAGCAAATTTTTGAATCAGATATAGTCTCGCATATTATCGGCCCTCGCCTTGAGGACTCGTTTCAAGACGATGAACTTTAACGTTCACAACCATGATTATCTCTATGGAGGTATTATTTTATTGTCAAGAAAAAGTTATAAGTATTGCTACTTCTTAGTTTTAAACCTGCGGCTCTGGGACATTACTTATAGCTAAAATACTTTAAAACAAGCGTGACACGTGGTTGTTGCGTCCTTCATGCGCGAAAAACACTCCCTGCTGTGAAATTATCCACTATAGATATAGATATAGCCATGAACAGTTTCATTAATAAAAATATCAGCGAAGTCTCAAAATTAACACAATGTTTTAAGTGCAAGCATTTGCTATTTTAAGACATGGATTAGACTCAAGGTTAGCTTTAATTTTAAATGAGTTCAAGAAACCGGTTCTTCAAATTATTGGTGTTATTGAGATTAGTATACTTACATACGTTTGCAAGGTATTTACAAAAAAAATGTGAACTTGGTTGAACCGCAATCCTGCACTATAGCATGCGCGATTATGGATAGTGGATATCGTCGTGACTAAGAGTCAAAATCGTTGATAGACTTGATTTGAGATTAATTTCATAGATCAGAAATACCACAATTAATCGTTGTATTTGGTTACCGCGTGATCGATTTGTAACGTCGATAACCACGATCCACGAGCTCTAGACTGTTGAACGTTCGAATGTGCTCGTAATACTGGTATCTACGGTTTTACGGTGTAACTTAGGGAATTTTTTGCACAGCATAGAGAAAATAGGAAGAGTTGTACCTAGCTCTGTGGTTGTGTTCTAAGTTCATAGGAATTGTAGGTTGTGAATACGGACCCAGCCAGGCACTTTACTTTGTATATTTAAATTCATAACCTGCTCTCAATACGGTGAAGGAAACCGGCATGTCCTAGAACCAAACAATCGGAGACAACATTCACCAACCCGCACTGGTTATTAGTGGTGGTTTATGGCCCACTCCATCGTACAAAGAGGAGGCCTGTGTCTATGAATGGATAAATTCTGGGTTAATTATGTGTGGAGCAAATCCTTGTAAACACTTATAAGACAAATCTCTAAATGGAGGTAGCTTTTAGCAAATAGGTATTTTATTTTATTGTACGAAAATAACTCTCGGATATTTCGAGTGCAACATCTCGAATGGACAGGTTTTGGTTGGAAAAATTCTTGAATAATAGGTGTCACATGTAAATACTAACCTCATAGGTATGAAGGGGGGGAGGGGTGGGTCATTCAAAAAGACTGGATTGGCTCATTGCTAGTGCTAGACACCTAATAATTTTATGTCAATACTAGCTTTCCACCCGCGGCTTCGCCCGCGTGGAGTTCGGTTATATCGCGCTTTTTAGATTTCCCTCGGGAACATCAAATTTTTCCGGGATAAAAGGTAGCCTATGTTCTTTCTCAGGGTCTAAAGATTGTCTGTGCTAAATTTCATCAAAATCGGTTGAGAGGTTTAAGCGGGAAAGCGTAACAGACAGACAGACAGACAGACAGACAGACAGACAGACAGACAGACCGACAGACAGACAGACAGACAGACAGACAGAGTTACTTTCGCATTTATAATATTAGTATGGATAAGATGAAAATGAGTGACGTGACATGTCGTTTAGCAATTTACGTTGCCGACCATACCGAGTTTATAGTCCGTAGCGGTCATAGATTGACAACCTGTTTCATATTTTTCAACCACGGTCGCAACACTTGTCTCCCATTCTATAACAGAGTATTCAAGGAATTGTCAATACTGGAGTTTAGGCGGGAAAGCGATGATGAGTGCCACGCTCATTTTCCATTGAACTTTTAAATTATTTATAGTGTCGTTTACTAAATAAAAACGCGTGATTTATGTAGTAAAAAGTGCATTCAGTGAATAATTCATAAAGAACAGTGAAATATTGTAGCATAGTGGCCACATCATGTCTTTACGCTAAACCACTCCTAATGTGCCACACGCGGGAAACGAAAGGAGTTAGATTAGTTAGGATAAGTTTAGGATAAGTTAGGATAAGAGTTAGATTAGTTAGAATGTTTTAAAAATACTTTAAGATTTCGACTGAAGGACTTGTATCCATGGTCATGAAATAAATTAATAAATAGAGCATTCAAGTGAAAACACAACTACTTAATTTTGGATTCTGGAAATAAAATTTTATATTAGTATTACATATAGCATACCTATACAAAAAAAACTTACTTACCTTAACTTATACGTAAAAAATTATTGGTAGTTACTTCGCTAGTAACGGAAGTAAAGAAAAGGAATAAACTGCATATATGGGATCTTGCCAACCTCGCAAGGGCATACACATACAATATTGGCAAGAGCAACGTCACCAAAAGTACACAACCGCATTGCACAGTACACTTTCACTCAAATAACTTCAAGAAAACACACGCTAATATCCATCGGCGGAGTAATCTGCAGTCGCCTTAAAACTTGAAATTCCCGCGGAATCACATGTCAATGTCACGACAACCATTCAAGATTTTGCACTAGTAAAAAGTAATATTTACATTATCACACGCGACTACTTCACTCAAAGTTTACAAAAACCTTGAGTTTACTATCATACAACATCTCAAAGAGTACTTCATAAATAATTTATCGTTCATTTATTGCTGTCATTCTGTAAAATAACAAAATAATTATTAAACAACGCGCAACGTGCTCATTTGCAGCTGTCTGTCGCGAAACCGTGCCACATAATGTACTCTGTGCGTGCCACAGATTGTGTTGTGACAAACCACATGGTTTTGAAACAATTTTTTAAAATAGTTCTTAGTAGTTCTAGCTAGCGACACCTAGTGTGTTGTATTAAGAACTCATTAATACTTACTGCTTTATCGACATCTACTTTCCTAAAGAAAATTTTTATCAAAACCTTTTTGTTGCTTTACATTATACAAACAACCTGTGTTTTCATTTTTTTTTTTGTATTTATTTATCTATAATTTTAACAGTCTTACTCATGGGTCTTACTTTACGTTAAATTGTCACTGGTTTTGTTTATAAATTATTTCATATTTAACAGATCGATATCATAGCATATCTTTTTTTAGAAAATTATCATTTATCGACCATCATTTAATTAGCAAATTAGTGTTACTATTGGTTTTAATCTAATATTTAAAGATAAATTATGCCTCCAAAGACAAAGGAGGCACCGAAAAAATCAACACCTACAATTATTCGACAGGCAATCAGTAGTTCTAGTCTGGTTTACGTTCCTGAAAATGTTTTAGAGGGTAGGAACATTCAATACTTTAATCTATCTTTGCAAAACTTGAATAGAGTGAGTGTATTTTTTGTCATGTATCATGTTTATGGGTGCCACGTTTGGCCTGTGAACAGTTAACGATATGTAAACCGTGGACTCAGGACTACCTAACTAATCCTTGAGACCACTAAGACTCCTGCATCCAAATATGGTACATAAATAATCATTTGTACAATCTTAACCTCATCATATAGGTACATAGAAACATTACTACCATCACCCTGGTGAACTGCACAACAATCTATAAATTCTACTAGGTATACGAACTTATTATGTCCGTACTACGTCCGTATATTACGTCCGTCTATACTTGTTTGGTTTTTCAGGAATGTGTTTCTATTATGTATATTGCAGATTTCCTTTTTTTGTAAATCATTCAAACTTTATGTAGATACTTATATTTTTGTCTAACTAGGTTTTGAAACGCGTTTAGAAACTGGCATAGATTGGACACTTATCTGTAGCGGAATACGCAGTCACAAGGCTCTGTGTAAAAGGGAGGACATACCAAGGGTCACCTTTTCTGAAGCAGTAGAAAATAAAATAAGCAAGAGCATTATACACGGCTTCCTTCGTGAGGACTCTGGGCTGACTCTTCAGCAACATTGGGACTTTCTGTTACCAGCAACGTTGTGGGACAATGAGAAATTCGCCAACAAAGAAGCGAAAATTTGTTTTCTTAACGATAATTGCATTACAGACGACTTGGTTAAGTTGATTAAACGTAGCATCAAAACAGGTGATCGACAGATCTTGAGAGATTCTATGAAAATGGTGGACGTGTTACGAGTGAGTGATGCACAGGTAAATAATAACACTTAGAGTTTGTCAAGTCTGTAGTTTTTTCAGGAACTATTGGTCAGTTGTGACTTAATACTTGAAGATAGTCATCCTGATCTAAATCTTCGTGGCCTGTATTATAGGTCTATCAACGAAGCTTTGCCCAGAATTTAAATGGTGCTGTCCAAATGTTAAATGTACCACTAGCACTTCAAACTGTCGCGTGAATTAATTTGACAGAACGACTTGATGAATGCAACTATCATATAATTTCGTTCGTCACATCTCAGAAGCGAGAAGATGCAGACGACCAAAGAAAACCAATTGCAAATTCGCGGTGGGGGTTCCGTATGGGAATGGTGACTTGGTAAAAAGAGGGCTGCACTTTGCTCATTTTTTCAGTGTGTTGACACTGAACATCCCACAAGCGCGATTCCATATCTAATGCCATGTGTTTGGTCGTATGCAGCTTAGTTGGCTATTACATTGATTGCCAATGCAGCATGCAGCATTTTCGTACAAATTGTAATCTTTATTTCTAAATACAAACAATTTAAAGCAATGGAACCTATGATAATGTTCTCTGTCACAGGTTAGGTACCCATAATAGTAAATATTTCCTTTTTTTTAATTCTTGCGTAATATCCAAAAATCATCAATAATAATCAAAATAATCATTATATACGGCTTGGCGTCAACCTGGTTATCCACAAGTCCTGATTTCCTAAACTTATTTGACGCCAAAAATATACTTAAACTTCCTTCATTACTTTTTCAGATGTCAGAATTAGATGAAGGATTAACTGAGTATAAGAACTTGATATCTCTTAACTTATGCGGAAACTTTTTATCTATTCTGAATACAGATTTTATTCCACCATCTGTCAGGAGCCTTGAGCTTCAAGCAAATGGTTTCAGAGATATATCAGGATTCGCTGAATCTCTACCCAATGAACTGCTTTACTTGGGTTTGTCCAAGAATTTTCTGACCTCCGGTAATACTGTAATCATTAAGTTACTGAATTAATATTTCTGGTGAAGTGTTATAACTTATCCTGGATTTCAGAAAACATCGATGCAGTAGGATTGCTTCCTTTTAATTTGACGGTGTTAGATTTGTCAGACAACGACATCTATCATTTGGATCCAGTACTCGAAGCTGTGGCACGACTACCAAATCTTAATGGGCTGCAGTTATCGGGCAACCCATGTTCGGTACGGTAAAAAGTTACTAAACAGTACGTGATGATTAAACTAGATGGCGCTAATTGAAATACTCAATATATTTTATCTTTTTCGACTAGGTCTGTGCTGCTTATGCTCGAGCTACTTTGATGAAATTAACACGTTTGAGATGGCTTGATTGCCGCGAAATCCTTGAAATTGACAGACCACCACCATCAACACAAACTGTGGAAGTACATCCTGATGATTTACGATCTGCTTACTTTTATTTCACTATTTTTCGTATTATGTCCGTGCCCCAGCCACCGAAGACAGAAAAGGTAACTTGGCTCGTTTATCGCGTCAGGACCGCAAAAAGTCTTAATAGGCCCTGGCGCGTTAAACGAGATGCAATAGAAGTTTTATTCAAATCAAAAGTAATTTATTCACATTAGGTTTAGAACCAGCACTTCCCTTCGTCCCCCAAAACTTCACCAGTTCCCAGTGCTTTCGCCGGCTATTACCTACTTATTTAAATCTACTGTCATTAAAGGTGATAAGCAAAACCTGCTTACTCTCTAATGTATTTTTGAAACGACTTCATAGACCACGTTTTGTGCAAATAAATAATATTTCTATTTTTTTTATCAAATGTGGGTATGGAAATTGGTAAATTACGAAGGTAAACGTTCTCTCTCCGCGGTAGGCTTCGACGAAAATCTGTAAGTTTTTATAACCTATATTTAGGGAACGCCACGGGCTTATTGTGCACCATTGGCCTCGAATCCCTTGTTTATAAAACTAAAATACCTAAATTTAAGTTCAGTGAATCTTTTTCTTTTTATTTAAGTAATTATGAAAAGGACAGGAGATAAATATTAGTTTAGTCCTGTCAAATTATACCTAATAGGTACTCCATAGCCAGTTTAGACATGATTAAAAACATGGCGTCTAAAAATACCTACGGCAATTTACATCAGGCGCAAACTAATTTGACAAAACTAAACTAATTTCTTAAACTTTGTCTTTTACTTAGTGAAATAAAAAGATAGGTACTTACACTGAACTTGAATTTAGTTTATGAACCAGGAAATCATGGCACTGGCCATAACTACTGTGTTATTGATATGAACTTTGACTCTCATGATGAAATGGTTCGGGAGTCACCCACCACCTAAACAGAATAAGCCACTTTTGGCAGGTTTGATTCTTACGGTACACGGACAGCCTCCATGGCGTAGTGGTATCGAACGCGGCCGCTGCGGAAGAAGGAGGCGTGGGTTCGATCCTCGCGCAGTGCAAATATTTGTATGCATGAATATGAATATTTGCACTGGTCTGGTCGTGCCTCGGAAAGCACGTTAAACCATTGGTCCCGGTTGCCATACGAACATCAAAAAAGTCCAACAATTGGTCTAACTGCAATACTTCGATATCGCCTTCGGGTAGTGAAGGTCAAACGGCAGTCGCTTCACGGAAAATATCGATGTTTAGCCAAAATCACCAGTTACACTGGTAAAGCGGACCCCAGACTCCAAAGCTGAAAAAGCTTCGGATGCGACTTAGATGACGATGATGATTCTTACGGTATTATTTTCACCATTCCAACAGGGAGTACTCACGAGTTTCCACGTAGAGTTGGAGATACCATTGCTAGACGTAGTGAGGAGGAAATTCTTAATGTATCGACCCAATGAATCTCTCATAGAAATGTTGCCACCACCTGAAGATGACGAATGGGCTCCATTTCCTACTATGCAAGTTTTAAGTAAAGTTAGTCCGAGTAAGTTTCTCTTGTATCTTTATTAGCATTAATATTTCATGAATCCAAAGAGATTTATGATAATTTAAATACCGTTGCTTTAATTAGGTACCTACTTGAAAAACTCCCATGCAGTTCACCTAGTTGTACCCAGTCCTTTGTGGGTGGTTCCAGATATGGTTCTCTACATACCTAATATACCTACAGAAAACATCTAAATGTGACGACTCTTCTAAATTTTGCACAATATTTTTTTTTCTTTTTCTATTTTTCCCTTTTACGCTTTGCTTTATCTATTCTCGCAAGTTCCTATTTCATGATTTTATTTTCTTTGCGTTCCTTCCTCTTCAAAATTTCCGTAAAACGCAATTTTCATCTTGATCATATTTTCTAATAATGATAATACTTTATTATTTATCTTATTTAAATATTAAATCACACAACCTATCACTACTAGATCCTTTATACAACGTGTAACAAAAAGGGTATATACATACCAAGGGCATGGCTTCTTTAGATATCAAACGATATCGGAAGGGTTTCAGCTCGAAATAAAATACTCAAAAAATTGGTACCAAATTTTCGGTTTCGTGTGTTTCTTAAAATCAAATCATAACAAACGTGGTAGCACACTACATACGTTAATAACTACTCGTTACCCGTCACATTACTTGCCAAAATCCGATAAATGTCTTCAATATCTCTGTGCGACTAGTATGATAGTAGCCTATCACAGGAAGTGTTTTTCCTCATAACTTCCTAACATTAAAGAGTTAGGATTAAAAAACCCTTCCAATATCGTTTGATATCATGTAAATATGCCATGCCTTTGTTATGTATATACCCTTTATGTTACACGTTGTATAAAGGTATAATAGTAATATTGTTCGCCTTTTTTTAAATAAAAGCGTACACAAAAAAGCGTAATATTTTGCCGTAAAAATAAGAAACACGTGTACAAGTCGTTAGGTGGGGCGGGCGGCAATGTCCTGTTGTTTGTAAATAAAAAATGGCCTCTTGTCTCTATGTATGTGTCGAATCGGAAGCATTCGGTGTCCGATCAAGGATTAGTAGAGTTTCCATCTTGCCCACCCAATTTTATGGAAGTCAGGAACGCTTTCATTCGACGGCCTCTGTTTCTAACTCCACTACCACGCTCATAAAATTCACCACCACAGGGTTATAATCGAAGTTAATAACCATTTTAGCTGTTAATGACGAAGCAACGTCCGAGGCAACAAACATCTACAGCAACATGGTACTGAAGAATCCTCTAGAGATTCACAACTTCACTACTTTTGAGAGCAACAGGGTGCAGTGGAACAAAATCATGAATTTCCAGGAGCCCACCCTCAAGATCTTCTGTCCCGACCTGACTGCCTTGAGGGACACCTTCCAATCCATTATTACCGTCAGACTGATTTATACAGTAGTAAGTTTTCAATTTAACTCATCGGTTTAGTATGACAGTCTAATGACAAAAGCTTAAAAGCTGCTGTTCGTTCGGCTCGTTATCGGCGGGTTCTGCAAGTTTGCATAAGGTTAATCCACGGGGTAATTATATAGGTAATATACTATTGAGCAGACAAATTTTTCGAACATGTATGAAATGAAGCATATAGATAGATAGATAACACATTTATTTGATGCAACAACAAAAGACACAATACAGGTAATACAGGAAAAAAAATACATCAAGAAGGGTGATAAACAAATAGTACAAAAAAAAAATAATTAAAGAAAAAATAAAAACAAATTCACCCATTATAGACAACATAGACATTTGAAACGGTTTCGCACACAAAACGTTGCGGCGTATGTCTCATGGTTGCACCAAATAGGAGTCCAGCTCAGCATGTGCCAGGTAGGATACCTGACGCTGGTATTCTGCTGAATCCCGTTAGTGACGCACGGATGCCAAGACACGGTAAAAGATGTAAACCAATGAACTTGAACTGTGTGGTGCGTATTATAAATGTGCAAGTACCTACCCACATCAAAACTGCCATCATATAACGTTTAACATAATAAATAAAATAAAAATAAAAACTCTGATTTAGTAAATTAGCATAGAAAAAATGGTTCAGATTCTGATAGAAAGCGTGCTACTTAATTAGTGCTGCATAGATGTTGTCTAAACACCGACGTAAAAGTCGAATTCTCTTTAGCTTTACTCAAATTATCGACAATGAGATAATGATATAATATTTAAATAATAACTGCATTATCCTCTCAATTTAGAACAAAACACCACGACAATTATGCTGTCTCGACCACGATCGAGACGTCTTCATCTAGGGCAAATCAGAAATAATACAAGGTTCAATCGAAATCAATGTTTTTCTTATAGACGCATACGCCTCAAAAGGGGACCAAACAGAAGTTCAGTACTGGGGCGTTACAGACCCCGGGAGAGATGAGATTGACCGTGGCTACGATCAGGTGCGCTCTGAAGTGCCCAGATTGGAGCCAGTCCGGCCAACATTTCCACTGGGATGAAACCCTCGGCACCAATGACGCAATCCATTGGGGAGATGGAGACCTTTCTGTAAGTTATATTTTCACAATCATATACACCTACTCTACTACTTAAATATTAATATTATTAAATTAAAACAGCAGTTCCGAATTTAGTTTTATTTTCATTTCAATTATGTACTTTTTTAATGAAATCAACATTATATCAAATATTTGAAACAATAACAAAGCAATAAAAAGAATAAGAAAGAAACTCGAAGGGCTCGTATGCGATCGGTGCGTGTCACTAGAGCGGGTATGAACCCGTAAACAAAATAATTTAAACCCTATTACCCCAAAGATAGAATTGGAAATATTTTTAAGTTTATAAATAATATTTCAAATTACGCGATTACCTCTAGATATATTAGATTTTAAAATGTGATGTCACGAAACTTTGTACCCCAGCCACCCCTTGTCACACCATGTCACACATTGTCGACACCCCCCACCCCCCTTTATGTGTGACGTACTTTATGGATGACCCCTAATTTACATGAAGCAACTACCTATTTGACTTCCACATCCCAGTTACTGGGTATTACTATACTCCTATACTATACTATGCTATACAATACTGGTAACACTGGTTGTTTGATTTTCGAGCTTCTATCGTATTTCGAGGATCAAAAACATAACGGGCTTTCCTAGGCACGCTGGCCTAGTAAAGGTATAGTACCAACATATATAGAGATGCGGGAGGAAACGCCAGGGTGTCACCACTGATGATCGCACCGCCGTGTCCTCGTGGCGGCAATCGGCGGGGACCTCTCGCGTCCGGCTCTGGTCCAGGCCATGGTCCGGAGCGAGAGTGCATGGCAGGCCGTTACCTCCTGCGGAGGTAGGAGGTAGGAGCGGAGTGCTTGAGAGAGCGGGAATCTCAGCATCTAGCCGCCGCAGCCCCGCAGGAGACGCCTTTGTCGGGAGACAACATCGAACTCCCGGCAACCGTAGGCGCGGGCTTACCGCCCGGTATGAACAATGCCCAGGTCGACGGCGCGTTGTTTCATGCGCGACTCAAAGTGATATCAGCACACCGTGACGGGGACCACGTTGTGGTGGTACAGACCTTCAGAAACCCACTCGATTGTTAATTTTCGGTACAGCACCCTAATTTTGTACCTAACACACTGTCAGTCATTTTCAAATAGAATTTGGCTGCTCAACAGACAACAACGTACATATTGTTGAACTGTCAAAATTAATTCTACTGTTAGGCTTTTAAAAAAAAAAAAAATATTATAAACTAGTACTTGACCGCAATCTTGCATGATGGTAAGCAGTGATGCAATCGTTGATGGTAAAGCGCGCTAGTTCATTAACAGCCTATCAGGCCTTGTAGACATTTAAATTGTAGTCGGACAGAAAGACCGCCGCTGGTAAATTTTTCCAGTCCTTCGATATAGCCGGTATAAAAGACGAGGCGAAACGCTTCTTCCGGATCATAGTGGCATCAACAATGTAAGCGTCGATAGTCGCCGTTCCATGGGGCGTCAGATGATGGAACGGAGGGCTTTTAGGCAATTAGACACCGGATACAACACTAAAGAATCTCTGTTTACCACGCTAGTATATTAAAAATATTGCAGGCTTATTCTTCGCACATTTATTATCAAATGATTTATAGACATGAATAAGTTTTGAATAAGATCATCTATTTTAAAAACTCATAAATATAGGTGTCGTAAATGCCTGTATCAATATAAAAGTGCTCTTAAAAATGAATTATGATAGTTATACTAGGCCAATGTTAAACATAGAGATGATGATTCTAAAAAAGCTTTTTAGTCAGAAATGAAAATACAATTGAAACATGAATTGTATGAAATACAATTTGTATTAAATTGATGATTGTATGAACAATAAATCAGTCGTAGTAATATAAAATGTCCTCTATGACAATGGATATGAAAGAAGTAACACACTATTGCTATAAACTGAAATAATTTTAATACAAATTGCTAATCCATTTAGTCATATTATGTATAAGAGTGTCCTCAAAAACGTCAATAACGCAATGAATGTTGTTGAACTGTCCAAATGAAATTCATTGCCACAGTAGTATCATAGTACCTATATGTAACGCAATTGACGGTACGCTTAGCGTAGTGGTTAAGCTATTGACTGCTGCGCTGCGTGTCGCGGGTTCGATTCCCGCACGGAACAAATATTTGTATGATCTAGTAGTTATTCCGGGTCTCATCATCATCATCCCAGCGTTAATCCCAGTCGCATCCGAAGCCTTTTCAGCTTTGGAGTCTGGAGTTCGCTTTACCAATCCAACTCCTTATATGGCTAAACTTCGACATTTTCCATGAAGCGACTGCCGTCTGACCTCCACAACCCGAAGGCGACATCGAAGCATTGTAGTTCGACTAATTGTAGGACTTTTGAGGGCTCCAACAACCCATAACGACAGCCACTAGATGTTCGTAGGGCAACCGGGACCAACGGCTTAACGTGCTTTCCGAGGCACGACCAGACCAGTACAAATATTCATATTCATGCATACAAATACTTGCACTGTGCGGGGATCGAACCCGCGCCACCTTGCGCAGCGGCCGCGTCCGCTACCGCTACGCCACGGAGGCTGTGTATTGTGTTTTATGAGTGTCCTCAAAAACGTCAATAACGCAATGAATGTTGTTGAACTGTCCAAATGAAATTCATTGCCACAGTAGTATCACAGTACTTATATGTTACGCAATTGACGGTACGCTTAGCGTAGTGGTTAAGCTATTGACTGCTGCGCTGCGTGTCGCGGGTTTGATTCCCGCACGGAACAAATATTTGTATGATCTAGTAGTTGTTCCGGGTCTGGCTGTTAGTATATGTATGTGAGTTTTATATTAGGTCCTGGTCCCTATTACATATGAAATTGGTGTTTTGTATGGGAGGAATAAAAGCCGTTTAATTTTTTTATATAATATATTTATTTAATCAATGTATGATCCATTGCTATCTATGCACTTCTGCCGCCATCTCATAGGTAGTTCGTTTATGCCTTTTCTAAAAAAACATGAGGACGGGAATCAATAAAATCTTTGAAGGCGGTTTGGACTGCCTCATCGGAAAAGAATTTTTTCACCTGCAAAAAGTTATCCAAATTCCTAAAAAATAGTAGCCTGTTGGAGTAACGTCCGGGTAGTACGGTGGATGTCTAAACATTCCAATTGAAGCTCCTCTAATTTGGTAGCAGTCCGTTGTGCAGTGTGTGGTCTCGCGTTGTCCTGAAGCAGCAGTGGCCTTGTGCGATTGACCAGTCTCGGTTGTTTAGCGGCTAGTATATCCATCATTATGTGGTCGTCTGGCCAGATTTCAGGAAGCTGTAGTGCACCACACCAGCACTAGTCCACCAAACGCTGACCAATAACTTTTTTCTAGTCAATTTTCTCTTGGGGCAGAATTTGGATGGTTCACCGGGGTTCAGCGCGTTATGTGCGCTTTCTATTGTTGTAGAGTATCCACTTTTGATCACAGGTAATGATTCGATTTAAAATCTCTTCATTATTGTGCCGATTCAGTAATGTAACGCAGCAGGCGATGCGCGTTTGTCGGTTTGCTTCACTCAATTCATGAGGTATCCACCTTTCGAGATTTCTTATCTTCCCAATTTATTTCAAGTGGATTACTGCAGCCACATTTGGGCTGGTGCTGCGAAGTGTCACCTGGCTACTTTGGATTCAGTGGAGAGGCGTGCGAAGAGGCTGATTGGCGACCTAGGCTTAACTCGAAACGGTCTCCAAAGCCTGGAGCACAGGCGTAGAATAGCCAGCCTTTCGGTCTTCTATAGTATGCATTCTGGCGAGTGTGCAAGGGAATTGCATGATTTAATTCCCCCATCTCCGTTCCACCATCGGACGACCCGTAGTACGGCGAGTTTCCACCCTTACGTTATTGACACCACTGCGACCCGGACGAAGCGTTTCGCTTCCTCTTTTATACCGCGTACATCGAGGGACTGGAACAATTTGCCAGCGACGGTGTTTCCGTCACATTACAATTTGAGTGTCTTCAAGGCTAGAGTGAATAGGCTCTTAATAAACTAGCGTGCTTTATCTACCATCAATGATCGCATCACTGCTTACCATCAGGCGGGATTGCGGTCAAGCTCTAGTTTATAAATTATTAAAAAAAAAAACATCGCAGCCTGCAGCTAACTCTGACGTACACTTGCACAATATAGCCTTCAATTCTTCATTGTCGACTTTGGTCTCCAGCCGTCCACGGGGATTGCTCTGTAGGTTGAAATTTCCAGAACGAAAACGTTGGAACCAAAAACGCACTGTGCTTTCTCTAGCGACAGCCCTGCCATACACATCATTAATTCTTCGAGCCGTTTCTGCAGCACTGGTGCCACGGCGGAACTCATATTCATAAATATCGCGAAATTTTAAATTTTCCATTTTTGTAATGACGCAGAGACAAAAAAAAAGTTTTCGAGACAAATTGATGAGTAAATAGCTGTATAAATTTGAATTTGGAATTCTAAACCAAAGAGGAGATATTTGAGATCAAAATGGCCAGTATGACAAAACGCCAATTTCATATGTAAGGACCTACTATGCTTGTTCCTGTAGTTTTTTTTTTAATATAAAAGAAACAATTATCTGCTGACGATCTGACAGGCAAGTACCAATGTAACTTTTCTAAAGTTATATGTACTTTCTAAGTATATCTTGGACACCAATAACTGAAGGTGAATGAAAACATTTTGAGGAAACCTGGACTTTAAGTCTGAAATCGCCAACCCGCATTGAGCAAGCGTGGTGATTACGATCAATCCTTATCGGTATGAGAGGAGACCTGTGCCCAGCAGTGGGACGATAAAAAGGTTCATGATGAGTCCTGTAATTGATTTTAAAAAGTGTAAACTCCATAATTTTGTCAGTTTCAATCAAATAGACAGCCCTTACGGCTTACCTATTCCTTCGACAACTGTTTGCCTTCGAGTTCAAAGCATATCTGAGGGACAATTCTCGTATTTATAAGAATTTTAACAGTTTGAGTTTCTTGATATTGTTTATTTATTTATTACTTTAGATTGTTATTACTCTTATCGCTTGAAACACAGTATTTCCTAGTTCGGGCACGTAAGACTTAGATTTATGAATTACATTTAAGGCTAACTGTATTAATTTGTTATCTGAGGAATTTTGAATAAATATTATTATTATTATAGTCTCAATCTGTCAAAAATTCCTAGAATTCTCGCACATTTTGACAAGTTTTTGACATTCTTGTCGCATGGACAAGAAATGGTAAATGAGGCTGGGACTACATTGTGAACATTTTAAAAAGTACAACATGGTTGACAATTGGCCTTCAGATTATCGAAATTTGTCATTTTCGATAAAATAGATTGTCGAAGTTTGTGAATAGCTCTGCTGGCGTCACTCAGTTAAATGAAAGCTCCAAAGCCTATACAAGGTTTCATAACAAAGATATGAATTGAAACCGAAAACTATAGATAGATATTTCACAAACATTCATAGATAGTACTGTATAATAAATATATTTATATAGTCTTTATTGTACACCAATCAAACATCGAACAAAATACATACAATACAAAAAAAAAATTCAATCGGCGGCCTTATCGCTAATGCGATCTCTACCAGTCAACCAAAGAATGGACAGATTCTCCCGAACCACAAATGGGACATTCACACGAGAGTTGCTCTTGTTGTTTTTGTATCGGTAATTTTTGCCAGCACTGCGCTAAAAAGTATAAATATAATGAATCTTTAATTCCACAGATACTCCAGTACAGTCAGGTAGAAAAAACAGCAAAGGTCGTCAAAGGTAAAACGGAGGGTGCAGAATCCAGTTCGCGTCACGTGATTCCGGATGAGTTAACGTGCCACTTTGGTTTCGGAATTGATACTTTAAAGTAGCAAATTCATTGTTATTATCAAATTTTGACCATAAGCACTCGAAGCATCACCGCCGATCGATCTATGCATCTATTATAAACTGATCAATTAATTCGGCAGTTATTCTAATTCATACTTAATAACAAAGAAAGAACAGACATCATTGATATAATATTAAACAGATATGATATGCTCTAACAAATTAACCAAAATAAATGTGCTGATCGGAGCAGCAGCACACACATGCAATTTTTTTATTCTGCGTACATTTCACACGTTGGCACAGTGTGAGTGAGATGGGGCGCAATCTAAAGCATAGAGAAAAAAAAGATGGCTAGTGTTTGTCGTTTGCGCTTAAATAGAATCGACGAAAACTAAAGCGACTTGCTGGACTTACCTCCTTTTGTACGCTTCATTTTCAGTGCCTTGTGTGTTACCTTAGTTTAATATTATATCAATGACAGACATTATAACATGACATAGGTACTATTTTGTCGTGTTTAATGTTTATATTGGGATTAGACTGGACTCGTGTGCGGCTTACATTTTGGCGTCAATCGTGAATGCGGTTTGTTTTATGCTTCCAACTGAACATAATGTTTATAAATATTTTGTAAAAATAAATCTAGAATTATTTAAACAAACGCGTTTTATTTTCTTAAAACTTTTTAGTAGCACCTTTGGCTTTACGTATCAGTATTTTTCATATCAAAAATAAATTTAATTAGGTACTAAATCTCATGTAGAATCGTGCTAACAGCTATCTTCGTCTTTCACAATCTTGATCAGTTTTATACCTACAGCCTTAGGTTACTACTGGGTTCAATACGATTTCGATTTCTTAATCCAATACGTTGAACGTAGAATTAATTTATAGACTCCATTATCCTGTTGTCTATAACTTATATCGCATTAACGTTTATTGAGACCCAAACAAATCAGCTGGCTTGTCCAGTCACGAATCAAATCCTTGTTTTATAGTACCCAAGTTAATCGGATAAAGTGTTTTATTACAAGTATTCATATCCTCAATTTATGGACAACAGTCGACAGTCTCAGTACGGGATCAGTTAGAGGACCTTACGGTCGATTGTTTGTGTTAATGGCTGGAACTCCTCACGAGCGCTGGGGGAGCCAGACGGAATATTTGCTGTCATGTCTTGGATACGCTGTCGGTATTGGCAATCTTTGGAGATTCCCCTACTTATGTTACCGAAATGGGGGAGGTGAGTGACTACTGTCTTTTGTTTCTTTTTTTAATTAGTGGATATTTTTTGTGTTCATTCTAATGGATAATAATAATTATTTTTATTAATTCCAAAAGTGTATGCCATTTAATTTTACCAGAGACAAAACTAAAATTTATCTCTGACACCCATACAAGGATTCCATGTGTAGTGGGGTGCTGTCCCTGCCGTAAGTGATCCTGTGTAAGATGTTCTCGGTGGTAGGCAACAACATCAGCCGCCGGCATAAGTTACCACCCACCAGACAAAGTGTTGCCGCCAAGCGATTCGTCGTGTTCCGGCGTGTTGCGATGTGTGCCGGGTACGATGTGCCTAATGTTGTAGTGTCGGGAGTTTGGTCGTGGAGGGTCTCCAGATCATCCTCTGGCGCAGCATCGATGGTCGTGTTGTTAAGTTAAACATTGCATCACCTCGCTCAATTGCCGTCTTCCTTCCTATTCAGTCAGTTTTTTTGAGTGAATAGGCTTAATAAGCTAGTGCGCTTTACCATCAACGATTGCATCACTGCTTACCATCAGGCGGGATTGCAGTCAAGCACTAGTTTATAACTATTAAAAAAAAAAGTTCAAAAAAGAAATTTACCTACCATATGAAAAGCATTTATTTACAATTTTATGCTATCAGTATTTAATGTGTATAAACTTAAAAGATAAAGTATACAAAAGGTATAAAAAAGATGCATGATGCGCGAAGAACGTGGGTTGGTAGTGATATGATGTGTTTGGGTGCGTGATGTATATGTAATAATGATTAAGAGGTTGTCAGTACCGGAATTGTCTTTAGGTTTAGTCATTTCCGAAAGGTGACTTTAAGGTGAATGAAGTAATTTTTATTAATGTGTTATTAATTGTTTTATATAATTTACTTGACACAAGTAAACAATTGACAAAGGAACGAAATAAAAGTTCGTTCTGTCCCATTTCTTTATTATTATTATTATTTAAGAGTTCTGTAAGAGCTTCGCGATGTCGTCTGCGTAAGTTTATGAAAGCGGAGGTGTACTGTGGTGTGTGGCACTATAAAACAATCACGGTGTTTATGTTTGTTTATCCAGACATCTTTATATGATCTGAATATAAAAGAGTCTTCCACGGTATGTCGTACGACTGTTGGGAAAGTATAAGAAAACGCAAGCATTCTTTAGGGTCCCCGTACATAGAGTCAGGTTTACAATAATCTAATCACACATTCCAGTTTTATGAGCAAACAATCATGTCTTTATAATATTTCCATCACTTGGTTTGTTTCAGGAGCGTTCCTCATTCCATACTTCCTCACGTTAGTTATATGCGGCATCCCGCTTGTTTATTTAGAAACAACGCTAGGACAGTTCGCTAGCGCCGGCTGCATTTCAGTTTTCAACATTAACCCGTTATTTAAAGGTAAAATTTCCTTTGTCATTGAATTCGATTATAATTTCAATGTCTATTTTTAGTTTTTCTTCGACAGGAGCGGGTTATGCGACCATAATAGCCAACGTCATAGGTGTAACGTATTTCTCAGCCATCATGTCATATCCTGTGTTATACATCTACCACTCAATGAGCTCACCCTTACGTTGGCAAAATTGTGACAATTCCTGGAATACGGACAAGTGTACCGAGGTTGGGTAATTTTAGCTTTATGGATTAAGCAATTTGTTTATATGATCGTATCTTACGGATGGAGGAATTATTTCCAGATAAGCGGTAACTCCAGTTTCTTTACCTCGAATGGATCTATCACCACGCCGGAGGATGAATTTTTTCAGTAAGTTTATCTAATGTACCATAAAGGTTGTTCAATGCGAGTATGTATGTTGATATATTTTCTATCTTTCATGTTTCCAGCATTCGTCTTTTACGAATGTCTCCTAGCCTCAGTCAGATCGGCGGTATTGTCTGGCCAGTGTTCTGGTGTAATGTCATCTGTTGGATAATCGTCTACCTCTGTATCTGTAACGGTGTCAAGAGCGTCGGGAAGGTAAGCTTTCCAATATTATCTGATTGATATTTCTTGGCACGCTGCCGTTTTGTCAATCACAAAATAAATATAATACTTTTCCTCAACAGTTCTTTGAATCGTTGTGTATTTTTACTCGCAGATTGTGTACTTCACGGTGATGTTTCCTTACTTGGTGCTCATCGTGTTGTTTATTCGTGGCGTCACATTACCTGGCGCTTGGAAGGGCATAATGTTCTATATCCTCCCGGATTGGGGGCAATTGAAGAAGCCGAAAGTACGTATCTATACGAGTACCTAACTAAATTTAACAATGAGGTCAAGGTCATACATCTCTCACCTAAATTATTTTAGTGATTTTATTCTAAGTGGTTTATTTATATAAACGTTCTTCACAGGTATGGGCAGACGCAGCTACGCAGATCTTTTTTTCGTTAGGTCCTGGATGGGGTGGTTTAATCAGTATGGCCAGTTTCAATAAATTTCATTATAGGAATCTAAGGTTGGTTTTTCTGTATTTCTATGTTCCGTGCATACTTTTTTATGAAAACTTTTGCATGAGTCCTACAATGTTTCAGGTCTTCAGTAATAATACCTCTAGTGAACAGTGGGACAAGTATTTGGGCCGGTTTTGTTGTATTCTCCGTGCTGGGTTTTGCAGCGGACAGGTCAGGGGTGCCCGTGGGCGAAGTGGCCACAGCAGGGCCTGGACTTGCCTTCGTCACCTACCCTGCCGCAGTCAGTATGATGCCAGCGCCTAATTTTTGGGCCGTTATTTTCTTTGTTATGTTGTTTTTCCTGGGAATTGATACAATGGTAGGTACATGACTGCATGTTTATTGGTTTATTTATTTTTATAATCATACCTTAGCATAACACAAGTATGAAGTAACAGTAACTGAATAATCAGTTATTTACAACTAATATTTTTCTGCTTTCGCCAAGAAAAAGTAAAAGTAAATATATCCAGTACTTTTACTGAAACCTGGGCTTGTTTTTATTAAATTTTATTATATAAGTATGTAAGTTTCTAAAATGTACTTATGTATGTGTCCTTTCTGCCGCATTAAGTTATCAGTAATGGTAGAAAAGTGTGAATAAGTAAAGAAAATATAAAATGTTTTCACAACACATTTTTTTGCTGATGCTAAAAGTGTAGATTGAAGTTTTTTATAATAAGAAAACTTTGCAAAACCATTATTACTTTTCGTATTATAAACAGTAGATATTTATAACTTTCACTGTTTACAGTTCGTCACCATAGAAGCAATAATAGCTGGCTTAATTGACGAATTCCCAGCGTTTCGGGCACGAAAAAAAGTCATCACATTCCTTACGTGTCTGGCGCTTTTCGCTATATCAATTATCTGCAATACAGAGGTTTGTATCCAATATCTTTATATCACACCATATACACTGAAAACCACATAAAAATTGTTATCCAGCGAATAGTTTGCTGGCTTTTGGTAGTGTTGGTACATTTCACAAGTTGAAATTGACTGACGTGTTCGCGTGACTACGCCGCTTGAAACTTTCACATGCATGACTACGAACTCGTTTATTAGGTACCTATGATAACGACGGATTGTTAGCAATATGATTTAATTAATTGGAGTAGTGTTTTGCTATCAGGTTTCATGATATGTGGGTTTAATTAGGTATCCCGCAAGGCTACAATGGCTGCGAATGAATCAGTTGGTTTGGTGGTCACCATCAGATTCTGAAATCAAGTACATCATCATCATCATCATTTTAGCCGAAAGACGTCCACTGCTGGACATAGGCCTCTCCCAAGGATCTCCACGACGACCGGCCCTGCGCCTCCCGCATCCAGCGGTTTTCCGCGACCTTCTCCAGGTCTTTCGTCCGCCTTGTCGGGGGCCTACCCACACTGCGTCTTTCGGTGCGCCACTCGAGAACGCGTTGGCCCCATTGGGCATCGTCCCTATGGCGATTCTTCGTTCTCCTCATTTCAGATTTGATCACGCAGTGAAACCTCAAACATAGCCCTCTCGATTGCCTTTTAAGTGATCTTGAGCTTGTCGTGTAACGACAAGAAAAGACTTTAGAGGGAGACAGTATTTATTAAGTATACAGAAAAGACAAGATGGAAGTATAAAAATGAATAATGTAGATGAATAATGTAGATGAATGATTGATGGGTGATGGTGAAGGGCGGCCCCTGGTGGACCGGCGGCAGTTACG
The DNA here is from genome assembly GCA_017933935.1 of Sesamia nonagrioides. Lineage (NCBI taxonomy): Eukaryota > Metazoa > Arthropoda > Insecta > Lepidoptera > Noctuidae > Sesamia > Sesamia nonagrioides. Next base: position 36,687 of record JADWQK010001170.1, on the reverse strand, counting down.
GAGAAGCGGCCCTGGCGGACCGGCGACAGCAACAGACGAGCGGCCCTGGCGGACCGGCGACAGCAACAGACGAGCGGCCCTGGCGGACCGGCGACAGCAACAGACGAGCGGCCCTGGCGGACCGGCGACAGCAACAGACGAGCGGCCCTGGTGGACCGGCGACAGCAACGGACGAGCGGCCCTGGTGGACCGGCGACAGCAACGGACGAGCGGCCCTGGTGGACCGGCGACAGCAACGGACGAGCGGCCCTGGTGGACCGGCGACAGCAACGGACGAGCGGCCCTGGTGGACCGGCGGCAGCTGCAGAGGAGCGGCCCTGGTGGACCGGCGGCAGCTGCAGAGGAGCGGCCCTGGTGGACCGGCGTCAGCTACAGAAGAACGGCCCTGGTGGACCGGCGGCAGCTACACGAAGAACGGCCCTGGTGGACCGGCGGCAGCTACAGAGGAGCGGCCCTGGTAGACCGGCGGCAGCTACAGAGGAGCGGCCCTGGTGGACCGGCGGCAGCTACGGAAGAGGGACTGCCCCGGCGTCACAAGGCCGGCAGCAGTCGAAGGCTCCGGCGGCAAAGGGCCAGGCAGCTCCAGGCGCACCAGTTATATAGAGACTTGCACAGCAGGAAAAACCCTAGAAGGGCTCTCGAGGCAACGTTTACTGGAGACCTACTTTTAAGAGGCTTGTTTGGAAGCCAGAGCTCGACTGACCACTGCTCTGCGATGATTCCTAAAGAAGCCTCGCAGAACGGTTGGAGGTCGAAATTTAAAATATTCGAAAATATGGACGAGGAACGGTAAATAATTTTACCATAAAAGAGTTCGAATAACAATTATGAAATAAAAATAGCAGACCAACAAGAATTTTGATGAGAAGGTTGTCATAGATACCTCATCAACAATGTTGTCAAAAAAATGTCAAAATAATGAAAATGTTCCGTAACAATGTAAATATAAATGGTATTAAATTAAAAAGTGCAGTGTTTGATAGGAAAAAGTGATACAGTCCTGCATAGGTACGGCTTCCTACACTAAGGGGTCGCTAAGTAGCCGAAACTTAGGCGTAAAGTTGAGGACTGAGTCTGTGAACAGAAAAATGAGTCCTGGTGTAGTGGAATATGATCAAAACAGAGCCTCATAATAATGGAATGCATATTATGGACCGTGGAAATGAATGATACATATATAAGTATGAATATGAGTATAAATAATAAGTGTAAGTATATCTGAATATGTACAAAACATTACATTTTCCCCCCGACCCTGGAAAAATTTTCAACTGTAGAAAATTTTCTAATAAGATTTCAAGTAGGGACTGTAAAACAACACTTCACACATTCATCCATCTCCATTCACCCATTCATACCACCTATCTCTTTCAAGCAATCCTCTTCATACAGGTATGGGTGGAGTTCACAGTTGATGACTGCCACTCATAGAAGTGTGTTTTAGAATGACGACAAGGCTTATTTTTGGAGTTGTCAGCCGCTCCAGACTGGAAGGAAAAAAAAAAGGAAAACATTAGATAATGTCACTAGAAATTTAAGCTCCTAGAAGAGCGAAAGAGAGAATTTGGTTTAGGCTTATTTTAGGAGTAACCAACCGCTCCTGCATAGGCTTATTTAATGAGTTGCAATCCGCTCCATAGGGTAAAAGAGTGAGACTGAAGAGTGGGGTCGAGCAAATGTAATGTAATGTATATATAATATAAAAAATAAATAGAATGTGCAGCTGTAAACAAAAGAAAGAATTTACATAAATAATTAATCGTTTTTCAAAGAATCGAAAGTTTCGAAGTTAAAATATCTTCCGATGGTGTAGTGGGAGCTAGCAGAAGTATCTGCTTCTTTAACAACAACAGTTTTTGCTGGTTCCTCCAGTCTGAGTTCAAATTTGATTGGACGAGACATATTTAAGTGCAAGTTAGAAAAAAGAAAGTATACCTTGTTTTCCTGTTAGGGAAAAAAAGAAAATTAAGTTAGGTGTTGTAAGTATATATGAGTGAATGAGTTATGTGTGTGTTAAGAGAAAATGAAAGGGATAGAATAGCCAAAATATTTAACCAAAGAGCTGAGAATGTACGACACTAGACGAAGTGTTTCTTTTGAATTTAGGAAATTAAGGGGATGCAGGAAATTTTCGTTGGGCGCCAAACTGTCGTATAACGACAAGAAAAGACTTTAGAGGGAGACAGTATTTATTAAGTATACAGAAAAGACAAGATGGAAGTATAAAAATGAATAATGTAGATGAATGATTGATGGGTGATGGTGAAGGGCGGCCCCTGGTGGACCGGCGGCAGTTACGGAGGAGCAGCCCTGGCGGACCGGCGACAGCAACAGACGAGCGGCCCTGGCGGACCGGCGACAGCAACAGACGAGCGGCCCTGGTGGACCGGCGACAGCTGCAGACGAGCGGCCCTGGTGGACCGGCGACAGCAACGGACGAGCGGCCCTGGTGGACCGGCGACAGCAACGGACGAGCGGCCCTGGTGGACCGGCGACAGCAACGGACGAGCGGCCCTGGTGGACCAGCGACAGCAACGGACGAGCGGCCCTGGTGGACCGGCGACAGCAACGGACGAGCGGCCCTGGTGGACCGGCGGCAGCTGCAGAGGAGCGGCCCTGGTGGACCGGCGGCAGCTACGGAGGAGCGGCCCTGGTGGACCGGCGTCAGCTACAGAAGAACGGACGAGCGGCCCTGGTGGACCGGCGGCAGCTGCAGAGGAGCGGCCCTGGTGGACCGGCGTCAGCTACAGAAGAACGGCCCTGGTAGACCGGCGGCAGCTACAGAAGAACGGCCCTGGTAGACCGGCGGCAGCTACAGAAGAGGGACTGCCCCGGCGTCACAAGGCCGGCAGCAGTCGAAGGCTCCGGCGGCAAAGGGCCAGGCAGCTCCAGGCGCACCAGTTATATAGAGACTGGCACAGCAGGAAACACCCTAGAAGGGCTCTCGAGGCAGCGTTTACTGGCGACCTACTTTTAAGAGGCTTGTTTGGAAGCCAGAGCTCGACTGACCACTGCTCTGCGATGATTCCTAAAGAAACCTCGCAGAACGGTTGGAGGTCGAAATTTAAAATATTCGAAAATATGGACGAGGAACAGTAAATAATTTTACCATAAAAGAGTTCGAATAACAATTATGAAATAAAAATAGCAGACCAACAAGAATTTTGATGAGAAGGTTGTCATAGATACATCATCAACAATGTTGTCAAGAAAATGTCAAAATAATGAAAATGTTCTGTAACAATGTAAATATAAATGGTATTAAATTAAAAAGTGCAGTGTTTGATAGGAAAAAGTGATACAGTCCTGCATAGGTACGGCTACCTACACTAAGGGGTCGCTAAGTAGCCGAAACTTAGGCGTAAAGTTGAGGACTGAGTCTGTGAACAGAAAAATGAGTCCTGGTGTAGTGGAATATGATCAAAACAGAGCCTCATAATAATGGAATGCATATTATGGACCGTGGAAATGAATGATACATATATAAGTATGAATATGAGTATAAATAATAAGTGTAAGTATATCTGAATATGTACATAACATTACAAGCTTTCTTATAAAGCCCATTGTTAGCAACCAGTTTCATATGTACTAATTAAGTACAAAGCATAACATTATAAAATTTTGTATAATCTTTCTTTATTAGAAATATGAATTTTGTTAATAACCATTGAAGTCGAGGATCACAAAGTATAATTTAAATAACTAGAAACTTCACTAGTGGTGATTGCATGTACAATTGTACAGTCAACAACAATAGTCGCTTAACACTTACTGTTTCCGAAATCTTAATATTTAAGCAAAATATTTTATTAAAATCGAAATCGATGTAACATTCTATAATAAAGTGCCAAAAATATATTAACGAATCATAATGTTTAGCTACTTTTCTTGCCGATCGTAACTATTCATGGTTACAAATTTATTACTTTAAATAGCGGAATCGCAAAAAAAAGAACAATATTTTGACGAGGTCTGCGAACACTACTAGTATAAAGTTGTTGGTATTGTAATGTGATGAACCCGCATGAAATTTTGAGAGGGCTCCGCAAGAAAACTTGTGTAAACAGCACAATCAAATTGTTTCTTTTACTCTTTCAACCCTTCATCATAATCATCATCTCTGCATTTATCCCAGTCGCATGCCAAGCTTTTTCAGCTTTGGAGTCTGAGGTCCGCTTTTACCTGTCTAACTGCTGATATGGCTAAACTTCGACATTTTCCGTGAAGCGACTGCCGTCTGACCTCCATAACCCTAAGGCGACATCGGAGCATTGCAGCTGACCAATTGTTGGACTTTTTGAGGGCTCTAACAACCCTTTAACGACTGCCACTAGATGTTCGTATGGCAACCGGGACCAACGGCTTAACGTGCTTTCCGAGGCACGACCAGACCAGTGCAAATATTCATATTCATGCATATAAGTATTTGCACTCTGCGGGGATCGAACCCGCGCCACCTTGCGCAGCGGCCGCGTCCGCTACCGCTACGCCACGGAGGCTGTCTTTTTACTCTTTCAACCCTTATCGCCTCATTTCCTTGGTCACATGCTGTTGTCAACCGCAGTTTTAATTTATTTCTATCTCCAACAGGGAGGACTGCACGTGATTGGTTTACTGGACGCGCACGTGGCCATCGCCTGTATTCCGCTCGTGTGCGCCCTCGAGATTATTGCCGCTGTCTACACATACGGACCAAAACGGCTATCAGCTGATATTCTGTTCATGACTGGGAAACCATTGGGGAGAATCTGGCTGATCTTGTGGAGATATATCGTGCCTGTCATACTTGTGGTAAGATTTTATTATTGTAAGGCCACTAAACCAGCGGTACACAACACCTTTCGGCCAAAATTCTTCTTTGAGGAACTTCTCCAGATGATGTGTCGGAACGCGCACCACGAATGACTTGTAATTCGTGTTGTGATGCAGCTCCAATCTCTCGACCCTCAAAATCTAGTTATTAGACTTAGAAAAGGGAGGATCCTCCGACCAGACGGGTGTTATGTCTGGCGGGCACTTGCCGAATGCTTGAAATTGGCAAGTTGTATGTATGCTAGTTGCACGGTAAACTCTGATTGCGAGATGTAGAATTCGGGTGACGTCAGTATGACGCGTTGTTCGCATGTGGCGGTTGTAGCTACCGCTACATTATAGGACAGGATGAAAGTTATGTGGCTCATTTTCGGATAATTAGGATCCATAAATATTATATTGAGTATGTGTCTATAATTTGTATTGTATTTATATATCTATTTTTGTATTGTATGCACATTTTTTTGCACCGGCGACGAAATATCTGTCCGTTCTAAGATTATCTGGAAGAGATTGCATTAACGATTAGGCCACCCAGTGTATATTTTGTAGTGTTGAATGATTTTTTAAAGTATAAACAACATTATTTTTTGTTTATGCAAAACCCGAAACACGTGTCCAGTATTTTTAAGCAAAGAATCTATGTACAAAATTTCAAAAAGATATCATGAACAAACACAAAGTTATGAGCCTGTTCTCCTACTTGGTTGTCCCAACAAAAATATGGTCCACGCTCCGTTCAGGCGAGCGAGCCGGGGCCATTGACCTGTGGCGTCAGCTGAGCACGGGCATGCGCCCGCGTAAACTGCGTAACGCACTCAGTAACCACACCGCAACAACTTATACATATATGTATTTGTGAAAAAATATGACATGGTGTAAAAATGATTGGAATCGATTCAGTTGCTTATTCTGAACAAACTGTATTCAGGTTTGTATAAATAAAATGAGTACTAACAATTTCCTTATGTGAGTCACTCGGGTCTTTCTAATGATAGTGAAATAGATAGATCAATTGGTAACAGGAAATGAATCAAGGCGTAAACAGGCCACTGATAATATAATAAACAGAATAATTTTCATCTATACATATCTTTGAGCATAATTGCGAATCTATCAGCAGAGAACATTATCTAAATATTTTTGTGGTCAATATTTCAGTGGGGTCATTGCACGTTGCAGCAATGGCTGTCATTTTGACATTTCAACGACATTCATTGCCTTATTTACGTTGGTGAGCAAATATTTTTTTCGAATAGATGAAGCAATATATTAACAATATCCTTCAAAAATATTCAGATGGAGAATAACAACGCGCTACGCAATTATTTGTATTATGCTGCAAATATATTTCTTCTCAAACTCAAACTCAAACTCATTTATTGCGATAATGGGTAATTGATATAATTCACATCGATAGGTAAAATAGTTTGGCATCTCCATAATCCGCCTGAAGGCATGCAATTTTACTTGGCGTTTGTCTCTACTTACAATTGAATATACACAACTAATAATCACTTAAGTATAAATTCATTCAAAACAAAATAAAAAAGATATAAAAAGGTCATAAAATTAATAAATGTCAAAAATTTATTATGGACTGGTCAATTACGAATTTATAAAGATGTCAGATAATAATTAATAATTAAAACAAGTCAAGTCAATAAGTAAGTACCAAATACAGTAATGTCATCTCTCATTATTATATTGCATGTCATTTATAAATTCATTTACACTGTAATAGGCTTTTTCTGCGAGAAATTTTTTTACTTTGTGTTTAAATATATTACAGCTTAGGCTTTCTAATAATGGTTTTGGTAGGTGATTATAAACACGTGGCGCCATACACAGTACACTGTTATTCATCAAAGCACTTTTGTGTTGAGGACAGTTAACTTTTAAATTGTGACGTTTACTTTTATAATTTTCGTACATCGCTAAATTACATCTGACAAACACCGCCAACTCATAGATGTACAGACACGGTACTGTTAATACATTTAGTTTTTTGAAGAATGGCCTACAACTATCCATTTGATCGAGCTTGCACATTGCCCTTATGCACTTTTTTTGTGCTTTGAATATTTGCTCTTTTTCGGTACAGTTTCCCCAAAATATGATTCCGTATCTTAATATACTCTCAACGTTCCCATAATATGCTGTCAGAACTGCGACCTCGCTAAGTTTTTTTGTGAGCATATACAATGCATACGATTGAGTAGGTACTCAATTTTGTACAGAGGATCTCTGCGTGCACTTTCCAATTTAAGCTACCATCTAAATTAAGTCCTAAAAATTTTGTTGTATCTACCTCAGTAATAGTTTCGTCATTATAATTGATATTGATATTCGTCATTAGGGGAGTTCGATTTTTAAATGTCATTAGGTGAGTTTTACATAAATTAATTTTTAGATTATTTAATGTCAGCCATTGTATAATATTATTAAGGGTGTCAAAAATGTCAGATTCAATAAGCGTCTTATTTTTACCTGTAAATATAACTGTGCTATCGTCCGCGAACATAATAGTCGGATGTTTTGTTATTTTCGGAAGGTCGTTAATGTATATATTAAATAAAAGGGGCCCTATTACACTTCCTTGTGGTATACCAAGATTAATTTCCCTATAATCTGACCTAAAATGTGTCTCTATTTTAAGTTTAGGACATAAGCGCGTTATTTGGGTACACTGTTTTCTTCTTGTAAGATAAGATCTAATGAGATCTAAGGCCTTACCTCTTATGCCATTAGCGTTTAATTTTTTTAACAATAATTCATGATCTACACAGTCGAATGCTTTTGTGAGATCCATGTAAAGTGCACAAACGGGAACCTTCTTATCTACACTGTCTATAACGACTTTTAAGAAGTTATAAATGGCCATGTTTATACCTTTGCCTTGCCTAAAACCAACTTGTTCTTTAGAAAAAAGATTGTGTTTTTCTAAAATTTGGTAGATCCTATCGTGTATGACCTTTTCGAAGATTTTCGAAATTGTGGGTATCAAAGCGATAGGTCGATAACAAGCCATGCAACATGGATCACCTTTTTTAAATAGTGGTTTGATTATTGTCAATTTGAGTTTGTCAGGAAATATGCCACCGCTGATACATAAATTAATAACGTGACTTAAAATATTACCTATTTTTGTAGAGACTCGTTTTAGTATTATTGTAGATATATCATCATATCCAGTACTCTTGGTATTTTTCAAGTTTGTTATTATTGAGCATATTTCTGTAGGCGTAGTAGGATTCATAAATATTGAATTGGACACATGCGCTGGCATAGCTAAATTGTTGCCTTGGTTATTATTTTTAACCTGATCAATAAAAAAGTTATTAAAAGCTTTGGCTATCAACAATGGATCTTTAACAGAGATTGCATCGCTGATTTTAATACTATGTATTTCCTCCTTAGGAACAGCGTTTTTTGCATTATTTATTAGGGTCCAAGTGGCTTTAGACGTATTGCTAGCAGTCCGTATGTAATGCTCATTTTGAGCTTTTTTTGTAAGCCTAATTATGCGTTTGAGTCTTGCGGATAATGCATTAAAATTATCCCTATTTTTCGCTGTACGATTTTTCCGATATTGCCATAACAGACGTCTTTTGCGTCGGCAACATAACCTAACACCATTTGAGATCCATTTTTGTCTCTTTTGTATACTTATTCTAAATTTAATTATAGGAAAGCATAAACGGTAGAACAAATAAAATGTGTCATAGAAGTAGGTAAATGATTCATCGGGATCGTTACTCATAAAACATTCCGTGAAATTTAATGAGTTTATGCAATCTTGAAACTTTTTAATATTTTCTTCCTGAAGATCCCGTTTTTTAATATACCAGTACCTGTGAGCAACACTAGCCTTAACTGGGCATGTTAGTATTTGTGCTGTATGGTCGGATAATGCTAACTCAAGAATTTTAGATTTGCATTTTGAAATATTGTATATAAAGTTGTCAAGGCATGTACCGCTAATTATACGTGTGGGTTCATTAAATGCATATTTTAAATTATGGCTACATAATATGTTTAAGAAGTCCTTTGATAGTTTCGTTTTAGTCATGATGTTAATATTAAAGTCACCACACAGTACAACTTTGCATTTACAAAGACAATACCTAGTGAGCAACGATGTGAATTTCATAAAAAATATGTTAATGTCTTCCTGTATTACTCTAGGTGGCCTATATATACAGAACACAAATAACTTTTGATCTACCAGCTCTATTCCTGACACTTCAATTATGCCCTCAACGCAAAAACTACTTAATCCGATTATTTGTTTGTATTTATAAATATTACGGATAAGAATACATGCACCGCCTCGACGGCATTTACGAGAAAAACATGATCCTATTGTGAAGTTGGGTATATCAATAAATTGAGTGTCAGTACGCATCATATTATGCTCAGTAACACAAAGAATATCCACAGATTTTCCCTCCTTTTCTATTAGGTCTAACGATAATAATAATAAGTCAGATTTGTTGTTAAGACCATTTATATTCTGATGTAAAATATTTATTTCTTTAAACACGAAAAAAGTCGTTAGATCTAGTTGGGAGGCCTAATTCTGATACTACATTACTACTCAATATATTTTCGGAACTTGGTTCGATTGCTACACTACTGTTACACTGTGCATCTGTTTGAGTAGACTTGTCAATATATATTTGAGCACTCAGCAAACGCTGTGATACTTTTCTCCTACTGATGTACGTGTCATAATTAGTTTTATAAGTTATACGAAGTATCTCCTTAAGAAGAAGTTGTGACATATGCAGCGGACGCGAATCATATCTGGGCAAGTGAACAGAATAATTCATATTAAGGTATGTAGCGTGTCTATACTGAGAACAAATGAAATTCAACTCATAATTTAACTTTTTTTCATTTAGTTGCCGGTTGTAGGGTACTTCTGACACAATCACATTAATATTTTGCATTCTATCCAAAAAGTTTTTTAGAGAGAATTGAAATTCATTTGGGTTAACGTCATTTGTACCGCCAAGTATGATTACAAAGTCATCTTTACTTAAATTACATATAGCTCCTTTATCTGTATGTAAAACTTCACTTAGTTTAGCATTGGCTTTCCAGAAGCAGTACACTTTATACTCGTCACCAACTAGTTTCTGCAGATTTTGACGAAGGTTACGTCCTTGTTGGTCTGCTATAATTACGATTTTCTTCTTTTTAACTAGGGCTGTATTTTCGCGTGATAATGGAGGTAACTTTTCTAAGCATCTATTTAAAGAAGAGGTATTTTTGTGTGCTAATGAGTTTTGTGTACCATCTACAATTGTGGCCATATCTATTGAATTACAAGTTTGAGACCTTTCATTCGATTGTAGTTTTTCCCAGTAATCAATTTATATTTAATTTTTTATTTTTTATTTTATTTTATTTTTTATTCAGTATAAATTCTCTTGCATATAGGCACAATATAGGTGCGCTAATTACAGCATTAGCGCACCTTTTTTTTTTTTCGGTGTGGAAATCCTCATAGGATGTCCGCCGCCCTAGGGTAGGCGACGGGGTCTGTCAGACTTTTACTGACTAAAACCACCCCGGTGTCTCTTCTGTGTGTAGTATAGCATTAGCGCACCTCCGACAATCTTCTGTCTGTACAGATAGACGCTAGCACATTGAGCTACAATAATCAGTCGAATTTCTTTAAAAGATTTTCAACTTCAGATTTAAGTTTGACTGGGAAAAATTTGACAGTTTCGGATGAAGAAAATTTATATATCAAATTTTCGCCACACACCAAAATACTCTTGTACAGTAGGTAGGTACCTACAGTACAGACGACAGCAGATCAAGCAGTTGCTTGATCTTGTAGCGAAATTTGACAGATTTGATTTATACAGATCTGATAGGTTATTTGTTTTTAACTTTTTTGATAAAGCATTAACGCTTAAGGTTTATTAAGAATATTTTATAGTTTCGGTTAGGTTGACGAACTGTCAGAGGCTATGACTAATTAATGGTTATGACTAACTAAAACAACGGATTAGTACCTCTGTACTAATCCATATAGATTCTGATAAAGTCTTCAAAGATGGGCAACGAATTAATTTCGTTCCTACCTTAAACAAACAGATAATAATAAGTTGGCTTCGACCTCGTACGATTTTCAAAAGTCCGAGACCCCAGGATCACGAGATATACGTAGTTTATAATTTTTTAATGTTATAAAGTATTGCTTAATCTTCTTTAAGCTTTTTTTTTTTAGCTAATGACCATCATAAATAATTAGATGAAAAGACATTTATGTTTTTTCTTTCCAGGTTATAACAGTATACTGCCTAAGAGAAGCTTCAGGGATAGCTGGCTGGTGCGTCGCCCTCGTATCAATAATTTGTATACCATTGCACGCTCTCCGAAAGCTGATTTGTTCAAGAGGAACACTAATACAGGCATGTATAGTTCGTTCTTTATTGTGTCTGTACAAACATGTCACTTATCATTGACATTTATACTAATGGACATGCCTTAGAGATGAAATTCTCATCTATAGCACTCCGAAAAAAAGAGAGGAAACGAAGTTTCATCTATCTTTATCTCTCTCAAAATCATCAATCATCTATGACAGTGGTTCCTAATCTTTTCAATGTCACTACCCCTGTGAACAAGTACGGGAATTGATTTAACCCATGGGCGTACAAAGGGGGGGGGGGGGGGCGCTGTTGTTGTTGTTTTGTTTATTACTATTTTAATACTATTTCGTGCCATTCCGTGTTACCCCCCTAGAATCTCCGTTTTACCCCTGCGGGGGTAATTACCCCCAGGTAAGATAAATGTAATTAAAGTAATTACCCCCAGAAAGCATAGGCCGTCTCTCTCACTCATTTCAAATCAAAAAATTACTGCAGATTATACGCGTACGGCATGTCCATTAATATTTCTATTATGCCACTAATAAACTCGAGCAGGAAAATAAACTTACACAAATTAAAACTATGCTACGATAAAATCGGACTCACTGGTTATGCAAGTGCAAAATATTTACTTGACCTAATTAGTTTTAAAAATATTGGCAGTTATTCGGATATTCGTTCGAGTCACAACAAGTGTTTTAATATTATATGTAGATATTACCCGCGACTTCATCCTCGTGATTTTTAGGGTTCCGCACCTAAGGTAAAACGGAAACCTATTCATGAGACTTCGCTGTCAGTCTATCCGTCTGTCACCAGGCAGTATCTCATGAACCGTAATAGCTAGACCGTTGAAATTTTCAGAGATTATGTATTTATGTTGCCGCTATAACAACATCATCATCCCAGCGTTAATCCCAGTCGCATTCGAAGCCTTTTAAGCTTTGGAGTCTGGGGTTCGTCTTACCAGTCCAACTGCTGATATGGCTAAACTTCGACATTTTCTATGAAGCGACTGCCGTCTGACCTCCACAACCCGAAGGCGACATCGAAGCATTGCAGTTAGACAAATTGTAGGACTTTTGAGGGCTCCAACAACCCGTAACGACTGCCACTAAATGTTCGTAGGGCAACCGGGACCAACGGCTTAACGTGCTTTCCGAGGCACGACCAGACCAGTACAAATATTCATATTCATGCATACAAATACTTGCACTGTGCGGGGATCGAACCCGCGCCACCTTGCGCAGCGGCCGCGTCCGCTACCGCTACGCCACGGAGGCTGTCGACATATACACATAACAACAAATAATAAAAATAAAATATTTAAGGGAAAAAAATATTTTAATTTTTTTCCCATACAAGTAACCTGATTTTTTTGCTGCATATTAATAATGGAAATAGATAGACCCTTGAAATGTTCACAGTATATTTAGTTATATATTAAAAATAAATAATTAAATTAAAATGAATATTTAAGGGGGCTCCCAAACAACAAAGGTGATTTTTTTTTGCCGTTTTAAAGATAATGGTACGGAACCCTTCGTGCGCGAGTCCGACTCGCACTTGGCCGGTTTTTTGTTCTACCCGTACCCGCACCCGCGCTATTACTTCGTCGTCGCTTCGTCAGCTACCGTTCTTTGTGACTTTTTTCTTTAGCCCCAGAGAGTCCTAGCGTTTTTGCGAAGATTTCATGTCTACAAAGGAGGAAGCCGAATGGGAGAAAAAAGCTCCATCTTCTCTCCCCTCCCGCAAAAGACTGCGATACGATCTGCGACCTCCATGAGAGGTGGCCTGCAAGCGGCGGATTAGGGGCGTCCGTCGGTGCCAACTCGGGACTTGAATGCTCGAAGCACTCAAGCCCTAGTTGGTACCGCAGTGTTTCACACGTGACACTTGAGAGTAGGTGCGCGAATATTCGCATGGGGAGATGGGACCCACTGACAAACAGAGGTGGGCGGGTGGAAGCCTGTTGAGAGTGCTGTGAATGTTAATGCGAATCCTGCACCCACAACCGTAGGTAGAGGAGGAATCGCCACGGAGGTTTAACCGGTCAGAGTCTGTCACTCCCACGATGGAGTAAATCCACAAACAAAAGGGTCCTAGCGTGATGTTTAAGTAACCTTCTTTTGTTCCATTTAACATATACCTGAATTAATTTGTTTCATAGCGCATTCGAGACAACTGCCGTCCAAGCAATGACTGGGGTCCTGCGGATCCAGAAATGCGTCACCTGTGGAAAGCTGCAATTAACAAACAAAGGAATAAAAACATCAAACTAAAACATCTTGATAAATCATAGTATTCAATAAAATGTTTATTATTACAATTGTTATTTTTTTTTTTTTTTTTGTAGTGTGGCACTAGTTATGACTTTGTGCCAATGTCAAGTAAAATAAAAATCTTCAAAAGTTCTTCTTTCTTTCTCTTATCGCTTCGCACGGTTTGTGCATTTAGCCAATGTCATGTAATGAATTATTCATGTCGAAAAAGACGGCCGCGCGGACCGAACACGGAGGAAGATTTGGTTCAAAGCCATGATGTGGCCACTATGCTACAATATTTCACTGTTCTTTATGAATTATTCACTGAATGCACTTTTACTACATAAATCACGCGTTTTTATTTAGTAAACGACACTATAAATAATTTAAAAGTCCAATGAAAAATGAGCGTGGCACTCATCTTAGCTTCCCGCCAAAACTCCCCTGTTATATTTTATTTACGTTCATATGTTGAAAGTTTCTTTTTTTTTTAAGAATGCTATATCATAAAAGCCAATTGCCGTGTTGGTACCCACCGACACCCTAATTGCGTAACAAACTTACAGTATAACCCGTTTAATAAGATCACGCTTAATACGATTTCTCGCATAATACGCCACTTCACGCCAGTCCCTGCAATTTGAGACATATTTCCATACATTTCTTAACGCTTAATACGATTCGTCATCCCGTTTAATACGTCCGCGCTCAGGCCATTGATGCCAGATATTTTTTTTTTTTTTAGTAATTATAAACTAGTGCTTGACTGCAATCCCGCCTGATGGTAAGCAGTGATGCAATCGTTGAGTGTAAAGCGCACTAGTTTATTAAGCCTATTCACTTAAAAAACTTAGGAATAGGAAGGATGACGGCAGTTGAGCGAGGTGATGCAATGTTAAACCCAAGACCAACACGACCAAACGATGCTGCGCTAGAGGGAGATTGATCTGGAGACTCTCCACGACCAAACTCCCGAGACAACAACATTTGGCGCATCGTACCCGCCACACATCGCAACACAACTGCTCAGACCCGTCCTCCGTACGGCTTCACCAGATATCATGCCGGAACACGACGAATCGCTTGGCGGCAAGACTTTGTCTGGTGGGTGGTAACTTCCACCGGCAGCCGATGTTATGGCCTACCACCGAGAGAAATCCTATGTTTTCAAGGGAGAATCTTGTCATGGTGGTAAATTAAATAAAGAGAGACTGACTGTCCTGGCCTGTGCTAATTCTGATTGTTCAGAAAAGTTACGTTTGCTAGTAATTGGCAAAGCAAAAAATCCGCGTTGTTTCAAAAATGTAAGATCGCTCCCCGTAACATATGATGCACAATCTCGAGCTTGGACGACCGCCATTCGGTTCATTGAACGGTTAAAAGCTTTAGATGATCACTTCCCGATTAAATACAGACGCATAATTGTATTATTAAGGTGAGTCAACTCCGGTTTTGTCAAACGCCCAGGCATTATCAGCTGTTGGTGATTTAAGGTCCGTATTACAGAACGTCACTCAAAACTCAAGCTCTACTTAAGTCTCGTTTCAAGCCATTTGATTGGTTGAAACTAGTTTTAAGTAATGCTTAAGCAGAGATCAATGCTTGAGTTTAGTTCTGGAATACGCACCTAAGACACTATGTTGCTTCTATGGATCAAAGTAAAGACGCACTGCAAAAGTAGAATTATGTTGTCAGTTTTATATATTAGGTATAGAATAAATTATTATACTTTTTGGTTAAACTCTTTGGTATGATGTAAACCTGTCAGTTTTGTCGTGGCCTACCAAAATTTAAAGTCCAGACTTTTATGGCAAAATTATTGTAACAATAACATGTTGGGGTCTATTTAAAATTATTACGTGATATATTTGTACTCGACAGTTTAAAATCTTAAGTAGTCGTATTTCAAAGGAAATTTTCCCAAAATTTAAAAAAAAATGCCTGAGGTGCCAAACCCCAGCCCTGCTGGAAACGGTACCGACAATGAAGAAGATGAAAAGGACAAAAGAGTCAAAATTAATGTAAGTACACACCTCTCAAGTATGAATGTGCGAGTTCGATTCCAGGTCAGGCAAGTACCAATGTAACTTTTCTAAAGTTATATGTACTTTCTAAGTATATCTTGGACACCAATGACTGAAGGTGAAGGAAAACATCTTGAGGAAACCTGGACTTTATAAGTCTGAAATCGCCAACCCGCATTGAGCAAGCGTGGTGATTATGCTCAATCCTTCTCTGTATGAGAGGAGACCTCTGCCCAGCAGTGGGATGATAAAAAGGTTGATAATGATGATGATGATGATGACATACCTACATACTTATAGTTTTTTTTACGATGCCAGTTTTCACTTACACTAGGCGAAACTTAACATCATCAGAACTTTAATCAAGAAACCTTTAATGAGGGATTAAGCAGAGGTTTAAGGGGTGTATGAACTTACAGTTATGTTTAAGATTTATTAAGCGTGAGCCTTGTGTTGCCATCATCGGGCAGAAATACAGGCTCGACTCGGCTGCTATGCTGCTTAGAAATTCCTGACAGAACAAAGGTCAGGAGATACATCCCTCTCTATCGCACTTTCATGAGCAAACATATTCATTAACTAATCAGTTAGTAAGTGGTGTGTATGTCGTTGCTAACAAGCTTTAGTAGGTTTCAGTAGGTAGCGCACGTGTCCTTGGCACCACCAGAGCGTTGCGAGCCTTTTTTCCGAGGTGGAAAAGCCTCATCCTGAGTGTTTGTCAGACTCCTACTGACTAAATAGCAACCTGGTATTCCACCTCACACCTACGCCTGGGGTTGCGAGAACGAACACTGCTTTGCTCCGCAGCCCCCGATTGGTGCCGGCTCGCCACTGTGGGCTTCCTCGGGTCACGCGGTAGTGAGGTGTTTGACTCCCCCCATGACGTCTAGCAGTGGCGCGCGTGGAGCACTTCGCGCCGCCACCTCGGGTCCTGATGTTTGGGGGGCGACAAACGTCCCCGAGTCTGTCACCCCTGAACCCATTTAGGGGGCCTGGAAGAGGGCGTTATCCGCCCTCCGTCGATGCCCGGTGCGCCTGCTAGTGGCCGGGTGAGTGGACGAGACCTCTCTCTCATTTCCGTAGCTTCCTTCTGTTAAACGACTGTTTCGCAGAAGGAAACCACAGCATCCCGGGACGCGATTACGGCCTGCAACGCACAGCGGCAGGTCACTGCCTACTTCAGAGATGAGGGCACGGCGCAGCTCCTCCCAAGCGGCACACTCTGCCAGCGTTAGCCGTGTCGTGTCATCGCGACAGTCGACTCCGTGGTGACACCGGGCGTCCAGCTCCCTGTTTATGCGACACAGGTACTTTCCGAAGCAACCATGCCCCGAGAGTACTTGTGTCCCTTAACGTCAGGAAGCCGTGCCTTCTCTCGAGCCAGTCCGCCAGTACCGGCCAGATCGCCTCAATTGTGGTGAGGCCGGCCCGATATTTCGCCATCAGGAGCTCGCGGAGCTACGGCCGACGTAGCCTTTAGTTAACTGCCTAGCCTTTATCCGCCCTTCATTATATTAATCATAGATTGGACTAGAACTGTGATAGTAACTAAGCTGGAGCACCTTGAGCAAATGGGTTATGTAGGTTGGGATAGCACTGTGAGATCCTGACGGCCGGCAGCATCGCTGTACTACGGAAACCGCAGAGAGCGATGGCCGTCAGAGTCAATATATAGTGGGTATCGCACGATGTCCTATGAGGTGGCCTGGGACCTGGAAGCGAAGGTCCTCGCGTCACTGTACCGGTGGCGTGAGGCTCAATTCGAGCAGCAATATTATTTCCTATTAAAAACATACTTACAACATTTTAAATATGTATAAGCAAATCTGATTTAACTGGTTAGTACCTTTAACACCTCAAAATACACTCGCAGTTGGGTAAACATGTACTTATACTAATATAATTTTAGGTTGAAGGTGAAGATGAAACGGGCGAAGGTGAAATGGGTCGGAAACAAATGAAAAGATTCCAACTGCCAAATCTACCGCGATGGTGGCAAGCTGTTATCATTCAATATGCGTGAGTAGAACTGATTTAGATTACCTACCTACTCGTAAGTAAGATCTATCAATGTCGAAAAGCTTTTTCGTAGGTGAAGAGTGAATCCAATTGATTTATTTCAATTTATATCATTTAAATAGATTGAAAGTGATCTGGATTTCTTTTTATTTGACGTCCATCAGGCACGCGACCTCTGCGGTCAATTAACCTCTTTTCCGGGCAACCTAATGAAAACTAAATGGTTTCTAAATGTTTCACTAAATATAACATAATTAGTGAAGAGATCACCAAAATGCGATGAACGAATCGTATGTTAATTGCTTTGTTAAAGAGCTAATTTAGTCTTAATCTTCTTTCTAACGTTGCGATAAATTCAATTGTGGATCTCCTCCTTTAGACTCCTTTAAACCATAGTTTAATTTCATAGTTCACTCAACCATAAAGTTCTTATTGTATTCATAAAGTTTCATATTCATTATTACCATCCCTAGCCACAGATAAGCAACCACGAACTAAAAATTAAAAAAAAGAAGTTTTTATTAAAACATGACGTGACATGTTTTTATGAATAGTTCAACTAGTTCATTAGACCTCCAAATTGATTGACGTCACCCTACTGCCCAATCATGTTTTTATAACTGCTTTGTAAACATATAGATAAAAAGCACGTGCCCGAAGTTCATATGACCTCCTACAGTTACAGTAGATACAGTAACATTTTTATTTCAAATGTCCCACAATAAAATACAAAACAATATTACCTGCAACCCATCACACGACGATGGGTTCAATAAATCAAGTCGTGTTATGGAATATACGAGTTCTTAGAAGCTTAAATGACTTCAAACTTATTGTACTTTCTTGTCTATAAAAGAATCTACAACGCCACAGTCTTCAAAAGTTAGTCATCATAGGTGCAAGTCATTAACTTCTTATAGTTCTTTTTCCACATTTTATTTCAAAATTTCATTGGTATTAGAAAATTGTATGTTAACCTAAAAAACACATCATTGTCGTGAGTCTGCGAAGGCCGCCGCTGAGGCATCCGGCTGACCCGGTCGCGACCGGCGACGTTGGTGCTATCCGGGTCACCTCCGGATGAAACAACTCTACGATTGTGCCGCAGTTAGGCCGAGTGTCCACTAGATAAACACGATTTTTGACGGGAAATAATACTATTATAATATTATACTATTATTGTATTAAAATTACTATAATGTAAATAAAAATGTCATTCATAATCCCTTTACTATGTAGTAAAGGGATTATGAATGACAATGAACCGTAAAAAAACCTTGTGAAGCTCGCGCCCTTTGAGCTGTTAAAGAAAAACGTAAAACACATTCACAACTTCGCCTTGACTAGAAAATTACCTATCAACTTTGCAAAATAACCATTAAAGGTAGAGGGTCTACAGACATCAGTGAATACGTGGAGAATTAGCCATGAAAGGTGTCAAGGCGGGAGATTAATGTTCGCGTGTGGAACAAGTCAGGTGTCGAATCTATGGGGGGAGGGGTGGTTGGGAAACTATGATGGCGGCGGCAGTCATTGCACCTTAAACCGCGGGTCGGGCAACATGCAACCGTGATCATTACCACCTCAAGATGCAGCGAACACCGTCGAGTGCTTCTGAGGGCTCGTTTTGGACAACAATAGAGCTGCTTGCTGGCCGCGGCCGGAGACGATCTGCTACTGATGCTGATGACTATACCACCTTCCTCGATGTCCCGTCTAGAAGAACATCTACGCTCAGGTTTAAATCCTCGCTATTGACTACTTTCACACCAGCACTTATAATTTTACACATCCTTATTCATTTTTAATATGCACTACAAATGTAGTTAACTTTGATCATGATCAGCTGTTGAGGTTGTCAACAAATATAGTAATGATCACTGCACCGGATAAAAACATCGCATACAGACAGAGTAATGGTGTCATCAATCAAGTTACGCCTACACCTGATAACTTTTCAAGGCAAAACACGATCTACTTGTTTTCGTATTATAATATCTGACAACAATGAATATCTGGTGATATTTTCGTTGTTCACTAAGGACATCGTCATACCAGAGACGATATTATTAAACCACGTTCGTAAAATATTTGCACTTCTCGTAGCTAATCAAAAGAAGATATGAAATTTAAGTTTGTTTATATTCTGTAATTGGATCCAGTTATACCAAAACACATCAGCCTGCCTAAAATTTACTTTCATTTTGCGAAATCTGTAGCTTAAACATTTCCATATCATTAGAGTTATGATTTTAATTTATTAGATATGTATCTTCTACTGAAGCCGCAGATGAGAGAATTAGGTAGTAATATTTAATATAAATTTAAGTATTATAAGGTTATTAAATAAAGTTTACTATTTGAAATCTATTGTAAGCCTATATTTTGAGCATAGTTTTATATTGTGTACAGTTTTTGCTCGATAGTAATTGTACCACATTAGTAATATTCGATTAATTTGGCATTGGATTAGGATCGTATTTTTTTCAGAGATTATTGTTATGTTTTGGCATTACTGTGACCATTTTTCCAAAAGGATAATAAATCATTGTAGCAAGTTTTTGCGTGTTATCTAGGAGGATGGGGCGGCGAGACACGCTATTGTAGTATCGTTATGGTTCAAAGTACTCTGATGATAAATAAATGCGTATCACGAAGTATTTTGCGTCAATTGAATCGTCGTACATTGGTTTAACGTAATATTTCATTGGATTAATGAAGAGTTGTCAGTGGGGGTATTTGCTTTTGGCACCAGTAAAAGAAAATATTGATAACTGATAAATCGGTTATTATTTAAAAAGTTATTGTACTTTTAACCATTATTAAAGGATACGTAAATGGGTATTATACAATATGTAAAGAAAACCCTGTCCGACCCATAAGGATAATAAAGGTTAGGTAAACACTTGACCAAATATAATATGAAATACATAATCATCACAGTAACAATACTAATGAATTTTAAAATAATCCTTTTTTCCCTGGAATTAATTCCAATTTCCCCGAAATTTGGTAATTTTTAAAAAAGTGACAACACCGGTATTATTATAAGCGAATAGCGACGCGACCACGTCACAGGTGCCGCGTACCCTGCCCCCCACCGCCCGCGGAAGGGGTTGTTTACCGCATATGTATTAAGTTACCTCTTTTTGCGAAATAATATTTATTTTTTTAGGGGGATTTTTTTTTTAAATTTAGTCTGTCTTTGTGGGCATTAGTAGATTCAGTTATCGATACCTAACAATACCTTCACGGATCGGACAGGGTTTTCTTTACATATTGTATAATTTACGTTATAGTTTTAATTTATCAAGTTAAAATTGGTAATTTTAATATTAATCACAAATGCGGTATTGGGATCCAAAAGAAACTGATGCAGTTTGGGCACCGCATCCTGAAACTTTGAAATTCAGGATCGTAAATTTTAGCCTGCAATATTTATGCTTAAGTATTCCTTTTTTAAGGTATTTTAGTATGCTCATCATCATCGTCATCATCTCAACGTTAATCCCAGTCGCATCCGAAGCTTATTCAGCTTTGGAGTCTGGGGTCCGCTTTACCAGTCTAACTGCTGATTTTGACTTAACTACGATATTTTCCGTGAAGCGACTGCCGTCTGACCTCCACAGCACGAAGGCGATATCGAAGCATTGTAGTTAAACCAATTGTTGAACTTTTGAGAGCTCCAACAACCCGTAACGACTGCCATTAGATGTTCGTATGGCAACCGGGACCAACGGCTTTACGTGCTTTCAAAGCACGACCAGGCCAGTGCAAATATTCATATTCATGCATACAAATCTTTGCACTGCGCCGGGATCGAACCCGCACCTCCATGCGCAGCGGCCGCGTTCGCTACCGCTACGCCATGGAGGCTGCAAAGGTATTTTAGTACGGTATCAGTATAAATCTGAAGTTTCCTTAATAATTTAATAATTAGAAATTACACAAATGTTATGTTTTCTGTGTCATTTGTAAGTTCCACTATCTAGATTTTCTTATTCAGAATGTCATTGAGAATAATAATGTCAACTTAACAAAGTCGTCATTGCCGGGGGGTCATCTGCCAGAATAAAAGAAACGCAAATAATTTATTGGCGTCGTCAAGTCGTCATCAAAATTCATTAAAAAATCCTGCGTACAAACTGATAGCTTATCAAAAATATACAGATAATTCTTTGTATTTCTTGTTTACATTTTATAAAACACGACAAATCCGTTTCGTATTTTTCGTTCGATGAGAGACGTACGGGTGATCGAAATCTTTGAATATTGAACAATAAATACAAAACAACATTGAATTGAAGGTAATTAATAAACTACTAAGTGTCACCATTTTACGAAAATTAGAGGAATTGCTAATGCCCTGCTGGAAATTCAGGAAATAGTTCGTTTTTAGAGAGAAATATTGCCCAAAATAGTATTTTTAGTACCCCTTCTCAAAACTGGCAGCCTCGGAACTTTTAAACCTAAGTATTCAATTTTCTCATAAGCACATTTTACTACAAGACTAAAGATTTACGAATGGAAAATTGACATCAAAATATGACTTTTTCCATATTCATCGGAATTAGTTTAACTTTATTGAATTTTGACTTGCACAATAAATCTCTTTGACAACTCTTTACACTTATTCGTAAGTAAAACTTAATGGTAAAAATAAGTTGAGAAACGGCAGAATATTATGATCTAAATGCATTTACGTAAACACTTTGTAACAATATTCTAAAAATTAAAATAAAATACGACTACACGGTTAGCGACTGCGCTGCGTGTCGTGGGTTCGATTCCCGCACGGAACAAATATTTGTATAACCTACAAGTAATTGTTCCGGGTCTGGCTGTTTGTTTATGTGAGTTTATATGTTTGTATACCAACCCACGATACAGGAGAAATTCATAATGTGGATAAACGTTTTCTTAAAAGTAAAAAAAAGGAATTCATCCTCTTATTGTTCATATTTGGCTGGATCGCCGATGTTTTTGAAAATAACTATCGGTGAGTGGTGACGCATTTTCATAATATTTTTCTCATTCCTCAGGTCTACGGCCTCTAAAAGTTGTATTGATAAGTTTTAATTTTTATTCATCACTAGCTTTCCGCCCGCGGCTTCGGCCCGCGTGGAGTTCGGTTATATCGCGCTTTTTAGATTTCCCTCGGGAATATCAAATTTTTCCTGGATAAAAGGTAGCCTATGTTCTTTCTCAGGGTCTAAAGATTGTCTATGCCAAATTTCATCAAAATCGGTCGAGAGGTTTAAGCGGGAAAGCGTAACAGACAGACAGACAGAGTTACTTTCGCATTTATAATATTAGTATGGATTATCAACATAGGTATTATTTTGTTTCCAAAGGTAACCAAGACAGTCCTACAGATCTCGATATCGCGGTTCCGAACTCGTGGCCAATTAATTCAAAAATCTATACTTAATAATCATTATACGTAATCAGAGGTCACTACACATAAACAAAACACTACTCTATAAACATTAGAGATTAACCAAATAAATAATTATCGGTAAGAGTAATATAATTTAAATCGTAGTGAAGCGGACTTGTGATCTTTGCGCGTTTAAATGATTCCTTTATTTAATCACGTTTCATTCATGTTCATTTCACTAGTAATTTTATCCTACATATTTTATTAGGTTTGCAGGTACTTATTTAAACGTATAAAGATTTTTAATCAAATTGGAGACCGCAATTTCAAAACTATTGTGTGAATAGTATCTATGAACGACATATCAAGTTATGTCAGCTGAAACTGGATATTTAGTAAAGAATCATAATACATATTATGTCGTTGTGTGTACCTACCGTAGACAAGAAAGTAAGAAAGAAAAAGCATTAAATAGATCTCGCACGGGAAAATCACAAACTAAATACAATACCTACTTAATAAAAAAAACTAAAAGATATTTAAAAAAACGATGTTCATCCTAATAGATGACAAAAGGCTACCCTCATAATTCAGCATTATGTTGCGACGTGGAGCCGTTCAAAGGGAAATCTGTAGGAAAATTTAGCTCGCAAATCTCTGAAGAATGACAAACCGTGTAGCGCCACAAACACTTGATGAATTCAGAATTATTCATCAAGTGTTTCTGCTTCTGTCTGATGACTAACACCTAATTTATGATCTTGGCTGATGAATGGAATGGATATAACACGTGGCAGATGTAGCTCGAAACGTATATATCACTCCTGGTGAGTGATCCGGAATACATTCACCTGGATAGTATTTTTTCATGCTATTAATTTGCATCTGAAATTCGTATCAATTATGCGGGTCCCCCGCCCCCGGTCTACGGGGGCCGCCAAGCAAAAGTAAATAAAAACTTCCGAATAATTTTTTTTTTGTGCAGATGACAAAAATCAAAATTGCCATTTATTTTTTCCCGCGTAAAGCGTGCGTTCTAAAGTTGGCAACACCCTACATCGATTATCGCGGGCAGCGGAGTGAGAGAGTATAATATATTTAATTTGAATTGTTTATATAGCTTTTGGAAAAGTGACAGACAGATATCATAAATAAATATTGTTTTTAATTTTATGTATTTTGGCCCTTCCTGGCCACAAAACAATTTTTGTATGGGGGACCCCACAAAACACCATATTTCTTGGTTAGTGGACTGCTTCCTAAATCTTCGTTTTTTCTACGAATAGTGGATTTAAATTACCTTATCTTTCAATCCACTATCGTTAATTTAACGGTTATGGAGTTACTCTTACCTTCGTGCATTGGTTTTCATTTCCATGGAGGAAATTGAATAAGATCTTTAAATTCTGTACGAATGTATGTCACTGAACTCCTTTGCTGATAAACGTAAACGGCTTTGCTGATCTTTTTTCATGTGTTTGAATGCGTCCCTGTATGATATAGATTTACAATTGTACTCGGTAGGGGGCTCTGCGATCGAGTTTGAAAGCACAGGACAACGTCTGTGCAGTCCTTATATAGTTTTCATAGTAGGACCACGTAAAATTGAATACCGACTTGACAGTTTCTATACAGAGAAAAGCTCAGGTGGTGTGGTGTTCAGCTCTCTCTAAATATTCGCTCTCAATAATGTACGGACGACAGCAAGTCAAGCTACCCGAAACTATCAAATATTCCCAATCAACCTTGAGCCTAAATGCTATTGCCATAAAGTTAAAGATCAAAGAAATTCACAGATTGTAGTGGCTTGATGTGTTGTCATCTGTACACCGTTGCGTTGCGGATAAAGCCACGGACCTTGTGAACCTTATGAATTACCAGAGTTTTCTGTGTTCCCACCGCACGACCATACTCTTTGCACCCGTTAAGAGGATTTCACATATTCCGCTCAAATTAACAATCAACATTGGAATTTCGCCCATTCACACTTGGGATAACATTTTATACATAAAGCACAAAATCTAATCTTCATGAAGAGTAGAAACATGAAGTATATAAATTCTAAAATCGTTCAATGTCCGTGACGTTTAGTAGTTTTAAAAATATCACGCTTACGGTTTTATTGCCGCGTTTCGTGTACAACTTGCATCACACGACTCAATCGATTGGGGGTAATTCTGGCCTTTACATAGTAGTAATTAAAAACTTAAATTTATTTAAACACTGGCTTTTGTAGTGACAGTGTACTAGTACCTAATAAAACAGCATTATGTATGATACACGGAGCGGGATAACAATACAAAGTTGCAATGCGTTTAAATTTGACATTTCGACAACATTGATTGCGTTTTTTATGTTGTTGAGCTAATGATTTTTTTTTAGTTCTATAAGCAAAGGAAACGGTTTCTTTGACAATCCTTGGCATTGTGGTTGAAAATATAGTAGGTAGGCAATTGGGGTACAGATTTCAGTAGAAAAAAAGGTGTTTTTCTCCCTGCGACCAGCCGTATTTAACCATAGTCCGTCCATAACGGCATATCACTACATATTATAAAACAAAGTCACTTTTACTTTCCCTGTGTCGCTTTGTATGATTAAATCTTTAAAACTGCGCAACGGATTTTGATAGAGTTTTTTTAATAGATAGACTGATTCAACAGGAATGACAGCCTCCGTGGCGTAGCGGTAGCGAACGCGGCCGTTGCGCAAGGAGGCGCGGTTTCAATCCCCGCACAGTGCAAATATTTGTATGCATGAATATGAATATTTGCATTGGTCTGGTCGTGCCTCGGAAAGCACGTTAAGCCGTTGGTCCCGGTTGCCATACGAACATCTAGTAGCAGTCGTTACGGGTTGGTTGGAGCCCTCAAAAGTCTAACAATTGGTTTAACTGCAATGCTTAGATATCGCCTTTGGGTTGTGGAGGTCAGACGGCAGTCGCTTCACGGAAAATATCGAAGTTTAGCCAAAATCAGCAGTTAGACTGGGAATGCGGACCCCAGACTCCAAAGCTGAAAAGCTACGGATGCGACTGGGATTAACGCTGAGATGATGATGAGACTGATTCAATAGGAAGGTTTTTATGTGTATATGAATTTTTGAGGTTTCTAACACATGTCGCAAAATAAACCCATTTCTTTGAGCTTACATTGCAAACACTGACTGAACCCTATGAGATAGATCAAAATAATGTACTACAGTATTGTAGACCTTAAAAAGGTCTTCATTATGACTACTTTTTTATGTCTGAATAGTTAATTAAAACGCCAGTCGAAATCAGAGTCCACTATTTGTTCCTTATTATTATCCAAATAAATTACGTCATATCAAAGGTAACAGTAATTTCAGTAAGAATAGATCTCTTTTTGAATTATGGAATTGGTTGTTTCATTCAGGAGATATCACGATTTATTCAAAACTTAACACCAGAAAAAATCCGCGTGCCGCTCGCGCCCGTGCCGACCGCCTGCTATTTGAGTGTTTCTCTGCCTAAACCGCGGAGGGAGTGGGTTAGAGCGGGGGACCATTATTTCGAACGAACTTGCTACCACAGTAGGCTTTCATTCTGTTTGAAGGTGGTGGAACTGGCTATCCATGGACAATAAGGTCAATGTAGCTTGCAGAGTCAGATATTGGCTGATGGGCGGCACAGTAGACATTATTTTTATTGAAAGGCCACCGTTTCTTAAGGGAGGCTTAGGTACCTATCATTAATCCA
This sequence comes from Sesamia nonagrioides, assembly GCA_017933935.1. Lineage (NCBI taxonomy): Eukaryota > Metazoa > Arthropoda > Insecta > Lepidoptera > Noctuidae > Sesamia > Sesamia nonagrioides. Next base: position 10,075 of record JADWQK010001170.1, on the reverse strand, counting down.
CGTGCGAAACGGGGGCGGGTCGCTAGTTGTTTATAATATTCGAAAACAAAACACAGTACAACGAAAAACAGTCATCAATGAGTCAGTTTATTGATTTCCAGAAAAATAATTAAGCACTTACAGCCTTATTCATAAAACTTTAATCAATTGCTAAGCAACTGATTAGCAAAATCCTTATTCATAAAAGCTGTTTAGCGCTAAGAGGATGCTAAGCACTTGATTAGTAGCTGTCAAAATTAAACATCATCGGACCGCTGTTAAGAGGATGGTTAGAGGCAACAATATGGCGGATTTTATTTGAATCAGCTGATTGATTTCATATGATCATTATACTTCGAAGTTATTTTATTTATAATATCGAATAGTGCGTAAATATGGATGTTGAAAACCTTTTTATGAATTTCCAAAACGACGTAGTAAATTTATATTCGCTTTGAAACTTTTTTGATTGCTTAGTATATGCTTGATTTGAGAGCTTTACTCGGTGATAGGCTATAACATCAGCTGCCGGCAGAAGTTACCACCCAGCAGACAAAGTCTTGCCACCAAGCGATTCGTCATGTTCATGGTGTCTGGTGAAGCCGCACGGAGGAAGGGTCTGAGAAGTTGTGTTGCAATGTGTGCCAGGTACGATGCGCCAAATGTTGTTGTGTCGGGAGTTTGGTCCTGGAGGGTCTCCAGATCAATCTCTCTGTTGCGCAGCATAGTTTGTCGTGTTGTTGGGCTTAACATTGCATCACCTCGCTCAACTGCCGTCTTCCTTCTTATTCCTTCAGTTTTTTTAAAGTGAATAGGCTCTTAGTAAACTAGCCCGTTTTACCCTCAACGATTGCATCACTGCTTGCCATCAGGCGGGATTGCGGTCAGGCATTGGTTTATAATAGCAATAATAAAAAAGATAGTGCTATAATTGTATTGTTGTTTAATTGTAATTTTAGACGTTATCCTATGTTTCCTTGTGTTATCTTATGATGTCATATATAAGGGTCCTGTGCCTTATATATGACATCATAAGATAACACAAGGAAACATAGGATAACGTCTAAAAAAAGTCATGTTGTGGCAGTAATACAGAAATAATAAGACATATTTTTAAAAATATTTTATTTTAACGCAATAAAACTGTTTACAATTTTGTGCCAAAAATAATTCATTGTTTTTGTTTTCCAATACTTTCCTTCCATAAACATGAGAGCCATTCTTGACTCACGCGACCCTCATTCCTCATCTTTTTCACTCAGCATGGTCTTCTCCTTCGCCGTCATTGCGAGGTTGAATAATATCGACGCTAGTTGCTAATAGTGGCTTCGTTTACAGCAATAAAATGTGTGCCTGTAAACAAGTATAATGATATTGTAAAAAGCAGAACCCACTTTCATTTCTTAAATAGCAAAGGGATGTTTACAAGCATAAAGAACAGGAAAATAAAGTTATTATCGGCTACTGCTTTAACATTAATTTCGTCAGTTTAGATTAGTAATTACATATAAATACAGAGATATATACCTTTTTCTGTTTACTATAATATTATTGGAGTTTATTACTTTCACCACTATTATCACAAATACAATTATTTAATTGTAATAAATCATTTTATTTACATTAAAATTATTCGATGAAATTTCTGACATTTCTCTGCCAAACACAACAGATAAAAAATCGTAGTTTTGACAAGTTTTTTCTAAAAAATCCATTTTTTAGTCAACTATTTCGATTATAATCTGTGCCAAACCCATAGTTTCACCTCTACTTCGTATCGCAACTAATCATCTGCTAACTACCTTTTATGAATAAAGAAAAGTTATGCATTGGTTAAGAGCTAACTAAATGGTTAGCTAAACAGTCGCTAATGAGTGATTAACGAGTTTTTTATGAATAAGACAGTTAATGTATGGAAACTTTTACTCCATATCTACGAGTAAGTAGCATTGAGTCACGCCCCTACAGTTAGAGGGTACAATTAACTTTTATTGTAAGCGCTGCTATGTTTCATAATCATGCTGTTTTAGTGTTTATTTGTTAGTATACCGAGCCACAAAGGCAGAACTTTAGGGCGCTATTATTGCTGTTATGTTGGCGACGAGCGTCCTAGCTGGCAACAACGAATGAAGTTAAACTTGAATAGCAATAAAAAAATGTTCTATTGTTCTTCGGTCAAAAGTACGAATTTTATAGACAGTAAACGTAGCTAAATATTATCTAGAACTTATCAAATCTAGTAAAAATCTAACTACAAAGAGACTTCGATTCGTAAACGCATCGCTTATATTTTTAATACAAACAAAATTAGGGGAAATATTTCTGAAATTTTAAGTCACGTGTATGACTCAGAGTCGTGCATTAATCACATACATTTTAAATGTACCTACATTCATATACTCTGGTCGGAATTTCTGGCGTGTACACTGAAACTAAAAACCAAAGTGACGAGTAAATGTATCGTCGCGCGTAATTTGGGCTCCGTAAACATTGACGTGATGGTATTACGTTATGGCACGGATAACTAAGAAATATTTTCTGTTATGGTCGGTTTAATAACGTAGATGCACTGTGTTTATTTAATTATACTGAAATTCAGTCTGCGTGTGACTAGAAGTCGTATTCGATCATAAATGTATTGGTTAGCTACGGTATAGGTACGTCACCATTGTTATTAATAGACAAACAGCATAGCTCATATTTTAAACATTGTAAATAAAGGTTTCATCATGGATTACAGATTCAGATGCAGTCATCACCCATATTGTTACAGACTAAGATGTAGAACAATAATTCATTATCATCATCTCAGCGTTAATCCCAATCGCATCCGAAGCTGTTAGAGCTTTGGTGTCTGGGATCCGCTTTACCAGTTTAACTGCTGATTTTGGGTAAACTTCGATACTTTCCATGAAGCGACTGTCGTCTGACCTCCACAACCCGAAGGCGATATCGAGCATTGCAGTTAGACCAATTGTTGTACTTTTGAAGACTCCAACAACCCGTAACGACTGCCATTAGATGTTCGTATGGCAACCGGGACCAACGGCTTAACGTGCTTTCCGAGGCACGACCAGACCAGTGCAAATCACAAAGTCACATTCATGCATAAAAATATTTGCACTGCGCGGGAACTGCGTGCCTTCCGCAGCAGCCGCGTTCTCTACCGCTACGCCACGGAGGCTGTGACGTGGAACATTATAAGTCATATAATTGAAGTCATGGTGGCCTAGTGGTCAAAACACCAGCTGCTCAGTCTCAAGTATGAGTGTGACGGTTCGATTCGAGGTCAGGCAAGTACCAATGTAACTTTTCTAAGTATATGTACTTTTTAAGTATATCTTGGACACCAATGCCTGATTGTAAGATGAAGGAAAATATCTTGAGGCAACTTGGACTTGTAAGTCTGAAATCGCCAACCCGTATTGAGCGGGACGATAAAAAGGTTGATGATGATGATGATGATATAGTTGTAGGAGCTTATTTTTAAGTGTTAATGTATCTTGAACAATGGGAATTATCTGTAGACAAAACAATTATAATATTTAAAGCTTATCTGTAAATTCAAGTTAAGTGAGTGAAGGCGAGATAAATAGTAAACATAAGTACCTATCTTGTGTTAGTTTTGTTATTGGTATTTACTGTCTTCCGTTTATTCTATTAGTCTGAATAACTTTACCTTTTGTCAAATCTATATCTATACTAATAAATAAAGCTGTAGAGTTTGTTTGTTTGAACGCGCTAATCTCAGGAACTACTGGGCCGATTTGAAAAAATATTTTTGCGTGGAATAGCCCATTAATCCAGGAAGGCTTTAGGCTGTATACCGTCACGCTGCAACCAATAGCAGCCAAGCATAATAAGTAACTACATGGGAACGAAGTCGCAGGCGGCCGCTAGTAATTAATACAATGCCTAAGCTAAAATACATAACATTGACTGCTGTTATACTTATTTTTTATCATTTTCTCACGACATTCCATTAATCTTAAGTACTAATATATCCAATGAATCATAATTTCTCGTTGAAGCTAAGTATATCAGGTGCGGAAGAAGCACAGACGAGAATTTTGTGGGATGTCCTGGGTATTAATATTTTTGAAGCTTTGAAAAATTATTCGAACAAAAAGTACGAAGCATTGTACGGACGACAGCAGGTCAAGCTATCCCAAACTGACAATTATTACAAATAAACCTTGATCCTTAATGCCTTAGGGATAAGGTTGAAAATCTAATAAATAAATCTGACAGATTGTAGTAGCTTGATGTGCTGTCGCAACACATGGCGAGAAAAAAATATGTAGCACGTTTTTCGTAGACCGCTAGGCGCGACCGCCAGGAAACGTAGAATTTATTTATTTCATAAAGAATGTGACACCCATGTCACTCACCCACCACCTATGTGCTATACCCATATTTGCAAAGAAATAAATACTTTACTTTACTTTAGCCTATGTCCTTTCTCAGGGTTTAAAGATTGTCCGTGCCAAATTTCATCAAAATCGGTTGAGAGGTTTAAGCGGAAAGCGTAACCGACAGACAGACAGACATAATTACTTTCGCATTTATAATATTAGTATGGATTAGTACGGATTATACACCGTATAATCCGTAAAATATATTTTGGTGTAGGTATGTAGGTACCGACCTACATACCTACACCAAAATATATTTTTTACAATTTTGCTTCTCTGTCTATGTTTGTGCCTGCTAATCTCTGAAATGGCTGCACCGATCTTGATGGGACTTTCATTGGCAAGGTAGCTTATGAAATAAGGAGTAACTTAAGCTATGTGCTTTTTATCCAGATATTCCCACGAGATTGAAAATAACGCAATTGAAATCGCGAGGCGCAGCTAGTCTATAAATAAAACATTGTTACTATGTTGACAATGAAGGTTGCCTGTAAAAGATCGCTCTTAGCGATAAGACCGCCCATTGTGTTACCGTTTGTAAAATCTTCATAAGTATTTATGTTCTGTAATTTATATGGTATACATAATAAGTAGTATTCCATTCTATTTTGTAGTTGTATTGTATTTTCTATAGGCCCTAGTTGATTGAATTAAAGGTAATAAATAAATAAAAAACGTAACTGATTTGAAGAAGTTTGCTGATTTTTGTAAACCGTTTGTCATACAACTAATACCTTGCATACCTACTATATTTCAACAGACTTCTAGACCTCTTTGATTGAATTTTATTGTTGTTTCTAGATAGATATAGATCATTTATATGGGTAAATTTAAACTTATGAATAATAAAACTTGGGTTTCGTGACTTGCAACTTCTTCTGACTTAGTATTTGATTTATTTAGGTTTATCTTTAGGTAATTTCAACGCTATGGCAGTAAGGGTCAGAAGTGGAGTACCACTTTTGACACTTAATGTTAGTGCAATAAAGTTCAAAAGTGGTAATGCACTTTTGACCCTTAATGTAAATACGACACATTCTGGCACTTTCTCTTTTATTGATTTATTTATTTAGGTAACCATCAGCATTGCATAAAATATTTCACAAAATAGAACACACATATTTTGTAAATATTTTTTATGACCTATTATAGGTTTCCCCGTGTAACTGGGATATTTATTTACTTATTTGCGAACGGACTAATTCCAAATAGTTACAATTAAAAAAAAACAATACAATACGTAAGATTAACAATATATCACAATTTTGAAATAAAGTTAAAACAAATAAATAAGGTTGGACGTTGATACTAGAAGATAGAAGAACAAGAGGATAAATGTTGCTTGATAAATGTTTTTTTAAATTATGTTTATACAAACAGTTGTATATGTCAATCATTTTTTAAAACTATGTAGGTGTATGAGAAACGACGGATGAACGTACTTACTGTCAATGGCCAGGTAATGCTGTTATAACATTAAAAAAGCTACATAATATCACAAAAAATACTTTTTATGTTGCAGCTGCCATGTTTTGTCTCTACAACAACTAAAGGTTGACTGGTAGAAAATGCACCAGCAGATATTCACTATTGTATATAGGTATTAATTTAATGTTTACATAGTCGGAATGTCGTACGAGTCGAGGGGTCGAAACCAACAGTATAATTAATTTATTTATTCAGATAACATGATCTATTTTATTAGTAAAATAGTGCTTTACATTTTGTATACACGCTACAATGTTTGTTAGAACGGACACACATACCTATTATTAGTGTTAAAGCATGCAACCATTCTTACATCAAGCACATTCGAATTTTCCGGTTCTTTCCCACCCATCAACTGTTTATTCATCATCAGCCCCTACTCGTCCACTGCTGGACATAGGCCTCCTTCATGACACGCCAACAAGCTCGATCCTGAGCAGCTCTCCGCCAGCCACTACCAGCCACCTTTTTGATGTCGTCGCTCCATCTCGCCCAAGGGCGTCCCACGCTACGTTTACCGAGACGCGGTCTCCACTCGAGGACTCGTTTATTCCAACGGTTGTCGGTCCTGCGGCACATGTGACCAGCCCATTGCCACTTCAGCTTGCTAATCCTCTCAGCTATGTCGGTGACTCTGGTCCTCTGTCGGATCACCTCATTTCTGATGCGGTCCTTCAGAGAGACGCCCAACATAGCCCGCTCCATAGCTCGCTGAGCGCCTTTAAACTTATGGACTAGTTAAACTGGACTAGTAGCAGTGAGTGTAGTAGTACTGTTAGTTGAACTGTTTATTTACTTGACAACATTAAGTTTGTCACTCAATATAAGTATTTCTGGCTTAAAGGCCTAGAAATTAACCCAAAAAAACTTACAAGAAAAAACCAACTTCTCTCTGCTACACACATCAAAAACGAAGCATCATAGCGAGCCGGCCGGCAATCATAAAAATTCTATAAATCAATTACCCCTTGAAACCAACAACAAAGTGACCAGTGAACATCTGTGGAGGTCTCCATCACAACCCGGAGAGTGCAGCGCTGTAAATCCAGTAAGTCCTTTTCCCATTTTGACTCTGCTTGAATGTAATTTCCCAGATATCGCGCCTAAGAAACGCAGTTCAGCTATCGAAGAATTACCAGTATATCATTATCAAACAAATAGTGTATTTTTATTTTTACGTGCACATTCTTTATGAAATAAATAAATTCTACGTTTCCTGGCGGTCGCGCCTAGCGGTCTACGAAAAACGTGCTACATATTTTTTTCTCGCCATGTGTTGCGACAGCACATCAAGCTACTACAATCTGTCAGATTTATTTATTAGATTTTCAACCTTATCCCTAAGGCATTAAGGATCAAGGTTTATTTGTAATAATTGTCAGTTTGGGATAGCTTGACCTGCTGTCGTCCGTACAATGCTTCGTACTTTTTGTTCGAATAATTTTTCAAAGCTTCAAAAATATTAATACCCAGGACATCCCACAAAATTCAAAAGTGCATTACCACTTTTGAACTTTATTGCACTAACATTAAGTGTCAAAAGTGGTACTCACTTCTGACCCTTACTGCCATAGCGTTGAAATTACCTAAAGATAAACCTAAATAAATCAAATACTAAGTCAGAAGAAGTTAGTCACGAAACCCAAGTTTTATTATTCATAAGTTTAAATTTACCCATATAAATGATCTATATCTATCTAGAAACAACAATAAAATTCAATCAAAGAGGTCTAGAAGTCTGTTGAAATATAGTAGGTATGCAAGGTATTAGTTGTATGACAAACGGTTTACAAAAATCAGCAAACTTCTTCAAATCAGTTACGTTTTTTATTTATTTATTACCTTTAATTCAATCAACTAGGGCCTATAGAAAATACAATACAACTACAAAATAGAATGGAATACTACTTATTATGTATACCATATAAATTACAGAACATAAATACTTATGAAGATTTTACAAACGGTAACACAATGGGCGGTCTTATCGCTAAGAGCGATCTTTTACAGGCAACCTTCATTGTCAACATAGTAACAATGTTTTATTTATAGACTAGCTGCGCCTCGCGATTTCAATTGCGTTATTTTCAATCTCGTGGGAATATCTGGATAAAAAGCACATAGCTTAAGTTACTCCTTATTTCATAAGCTACCTTGCCAATGAAAGTCCCATCAAGATCGGTGCAGCCATTTCAGAGATTAGCAGGCACAAACATAGACAGAGAAGCAAAATTGTAAAAAATATATTTTGGTGGTATGTAGGTCGGTACCTGCCATACCTACACCGTATATTTACGGATTATACGGTGTATAATCCGTACTAATTCATACTAATATTATAATGCGGAAAGTCTGTCTGTCGGGCGTTACGCTTCCGCTTAAACCTCTCAAGCAACCGATTTTACGAAATTTGGCACGGACACCCTTAAACCCTGAGAAAGGACATAGGCTAAAGTAAAGTAAAGTATTTATTTCTTTGCAAATATGGGTATAGCACATAGGTGGTGGGTGAGTGACATGGGCATGCAAATGATCATAATACATAATTTGCTTTACGAAACTTTGGAATTACAAGGAAAATGCTACCTTTTATTGAAAAAAATTGATATTCCCGAGGGAAATCTAAAAAGCGCGATATAACCGAATTCCACGCGGGCAAAGCTGCAGGCGGAAAGCTAGTAATAAAAATAAAATGGTAAAACCAATATTACAAACAGACACTACAATTTTATTTATGTGTATAGATGTAAGTACAGATAAAACTTCATTAGGTAATATTTTCAGGAAAATATGTTGCTAGTTATATCGTTTAACCCGAGCCTTCAGTATCGACATCGATAGGCATGAATTGAAATGAGCCGTGAAAGACAAACAGGTCATTTTGGCTCACAATAGGTAAATACACCCTTCATTTAGGTAACCACATGTTTACCATGTCTGCATCGGGGCCCTGTCTACTCGTCACAATTCACCGACTCGCCGGAAATAGGGTCGGAAACTAGGGTGGACCGTAACCTAGCAACTATAGCGTATACTATTCTATTATAGCATACACCATAGATGATAGAAAACATGTGGACGACTCGTTTTACTATCATTAGGTACTAGAGGCCTTTTTTTTTTTGTTCCGGGGTGGAAAATCCTCATGGAGATCCGCCGCCCTGGGGTGGGCGACCTGCCGTAACCTCTCACCGGTGGACGACATATCAAATTATAGGGATTACTGTGCTATAAGTAAGTCAAATATAAATTATTATTACTATAAACATTAATAAAACATCCGGAATTAATGTTGCACCTAAATGGTGGTGAAAAACCGCATCAATTAACATTGTGGAGTTTGGAAGGTCTATACGATCACACAGACAGGTATGAAAGATGACTTTATTTTAAACTTCTATGTACTTATGAGTTTTTATCTTGTCGTCATCCACCACCAGTTGTCTGCAGAACACCGGACCCTCCAACCGCATGTCATTAGTCTAGTCAGCAACTCTCACTCAGCTGCTATCATCCACTTTGAATATCGTCGCCCCATCTAGCCTCAGGACGTTCTACCTTTTGACGGATTCCGGAATTTCCTGACCTAGAACTAATAATAATAATAATTTTAGTTATTTCTCCTCACAATGTTTTGTTTATAGCAATAATGGCACAACTACTCAGTCTAGTATGTGTTACATATGTGAGGAGCTGGTGTCTGTGAAAGGCGTGAGATGCCTGTGTTACAGATCACCAGTGCCCCACCCGTCGGACATGTAGATTCAATTTTGACTGGGTACATTTTATATAAAGCGTGAAGGTACTTATACAAAATAGAACAAAAAAAAATGAATAAAGATTGAACTCAAAACTAAGTATGTATACAATTCTGGACTGATTCACTAGAACTAAACAACGATTTAAATACAGAAAGAAATTTGTTACGCCTATAATTACATAAGAGTAATTGTGAGAGCGCAGTGCACACAGTACAACATGAACAAAATATCAACTAAGTCACCCGCAATTTTTATTTCCTTACGAAGAACTTAGAACTGTGGATAGACTTCTACTTATATTTTTTCTAAGAACTCGATCTTATTTACTAGCATTACGCTGATAACGTATAAACCCAGTTCAGCATATAAACAGCAATAACATAACAATCAAAATAAACCATATTTGTAATAGGTAATAACCCGGGTTATTTG